>JAVSCE010017078.1:0-149516 GCA_032199065.1 Smutsia gigantea
AATATTTTTATTTTAAATGTTGCTTGGATCAACAAACACTATTTAGTACTGAAAAGGACTTTTTAAACGCCAGGTACTGTGTCAAGCACCTTATCTAAATTATCTGATGTCATCTTGATTTCTATAGTAACCAACCCCATTTTTCACTTAAGGAAGCGGAATGTTAAAGAAATTACGTCGTTGTCCCCATATCACACAGTGCACAGTTAAAACTCAAGATATTGGACTCCAGAGCCCTGAGCCGTAAGCCTAAACTTTGGGGTTTTTTTTTTTTGCAGATCACAAACATCAGCTAAAAACCTCAGAATATAGAAAATGAATTTAGAGTAAAAAGCAGTGGAAATCCTAACATTTCCTAATTTATACCTTCCTGTTTTATACTAATTTTGGAGTCCTTTTTAACACTATAGCAGTTTAAGGATACATGTGTATCCCCACTATTACCTAGATTTCCGTATAAAAGAATTTGATGGAAATTGTTTGTTTGGGACTTGAGGGAAGTTGACTTTAAGACCACATAGAATCTACAGATAGAGCAGAATCTTGAACATTCAAAGAAATACTTCATAACATTCTTTAGTTTATATATATTATTATATATTATATGTAAATTATAAATGTAACCTTACATTGCCCTAATGCGCCAGCTTGAGGGAGCATGTTTTGAGAGGTAGAACAGGGAACACACATATCCAGGTGGTAAAGTTAGTTATGCAAACAAGACAGCAAGAGGAAGCAATTACTGCATTAAAAGATAATAAAAGTCTCAGAACAAAGTTTCCCATGGGTTTATCTCTTGGTCTAACTAACTCAGTAGAATTGGGTTTCCTTTGTCAAGAATTTGAGACATGCAGCATTTTTCCTTAAAGGCCACTAAATGGTTGTTAATGAAACTTTCCTAGTGCAGTCGTAGCTGTTTTTAACCAAACTGAATCCCACCAGATGTACTGGGGTGCATGTATATGTGTGGGTGTCCAGCCCCTGTCCTTCCCTAGTGTCCTTTCCAAGGAACTCAACTCTAGGCAGTCAGTAATTCATTCAGAAACGAACCTATTGTGCGCCAGGCACAGTTGGCATAAACAACACAGTTTCCAGCCTCCAGAGATGGACAGTTTAGTAGATGCGTTTAGTAAATTAGCTGTTCGCTTTCTTGTCCTAGATATGGATAATACAGCCTTGTGCTGACAGTGTATGTGATTGTCTGTTGTTTGCTGGGGTGGAGCATTTCATAGTCTCTGCACTGCAGTGGATCTCCCAGCCCCCCTGCAGCCACTCTGCCTCTGCGCTGCACAGGGGTGTTCCATGAGCTGACACCACATGTGAAGGTGCTTGATGTTTCTGAAGCACACATTTTTACTTGAAGTCTTTCTTGGAAAAGTTATTTTACTGTACAGAGTTTAAGCCATACTAAAATAGCTCTGATATCCTACAGATTCTGATAGAACA
The DNA here is from genome assembly GCA_032199065.1 of Smutsia gigantea. NCBI lineage: Eukaryota > Metazoa > Chordata > Mammalia > Pholidota > Manidae > Smutsia > Smutsia gigantea. The sequence continues at coordinate 1,447 of JAVSCE010017078.1, forward strand.
TGACGTGAATATATAAAACCTTAAAGAATTTCATACTTATGGTGCCCACTTGAGGAAATAGTCTAGATCTTGGCCCAGCAAGGTGCTTATTATTCTCTTTCTGGCTTTAGAAGATAGTTCAGTGAGAAGTCCTGTCTCATGACATTTTACTTTTTTGTTTTATTTTTGTTGAAGCACTTAGCATCTTATAATTAGTTCCCATTATCCCTTTTTCTTTACGCAGTGGCTGCTCTGTTAGGACAGAAGCATACTTTGCCTGTAGCTTGGTGCCTGGCTCATACGTAGTGATGAGTGGTTGGGGGATGACTGGCATGGGAATATGAACAAAATATTTTACTATTGAATTTGAATTTATAAAACTAGAAGGAACTATGATAAAATAGAGTTAAAAGAGGTCAGTGAAGTGAGGGTTTCAGGGGAGGGTATTTGAGTTGGGTTTTGAATGCCAGAGTGATTTGGCATAGCTAGCAGTGAGGGACAGAGGGTAAACACTGACGTAGGCTTTGTTTGCTGGAAAAAGAGCATACCTGTTTTTCTGTGAAGGGTTCTATCTGTATGTCTACAAAGACAAATTTCAATTCAGTAAGCTGGTAATTTGTTAACAAACATCTATTTTAAGAGGTTTTGTATCTGGTGCTCTCTGACAGAAAAAGAGGAGAAATATAATATTTCAGAAGCCCAGAAATGGAGTGAATTGAGCCTCATTTGTTTTTCTGTTATCATTTATTAGCAGTATTCTTCTGTATTATGTGCTAAGTCGATAAGGAATGGAATAATTAATTCAATGGAAGTTGGAATTTTAGGGAGAAAGATAATGGAAATGATCAATTTCAATATTGTACATATAATGAATGAGACTAGTAATGCTTTTTGATAATAAATACTAAGTAGATTGAAGTAAAATAGTCAATTTTAATTAAATGTAGAGGTTGAAAAGACATTTATAGCATTAATCTATTTTCATTTAACAAACATTAATAAACATTTATTAGGAACCAGGTATTCTCTGTAAGGTCTTTATATTAAGTATCTAGTTGTTTTATCTTTTACTTAAAGTTACTCTCTTTTTGTTTTATTAGTTATACCAGAGGATTTACCATTGCTTCTATGGCTGCCTCACAAGCTTCACAAACTGTTGCATCTCTTGTTCCTTTTGCACATTTATGTTCAACTTTAGAACGCATACAGAAAAGTAAAGGACGTACAGAAAAAATCAGACACTTCAGTGAATTCTTAGATTCTTGGAGACAATTTCATAATGCTCTTCATAAGAATCAAAAAGATGTCACAGACTCTTTTTATCCAGCAATGAGACTTATTCTTCCTCAGCTAGAAAGAGAGAGAATGGCCTATGGAATCAAGGAAACTATGCTTGCTAAGCTTTATACTGAATTGCTTAATTTGCCAAAAGAAGGAAAAGATGCACTTTTAAATTACCGGAAACCTACTGGAACTCGGGGAGATACTGGAGACTTCGCAGTGACTGCGTACTTTGTGTTGAAGCCAAGGTGTATACAGAAAGGACATTTAAGCATACAGCAAGTAAATGACATTTTAGACTCCATTGCCAGCAGTAATTCTGCCAAAAGAAAGGACCTAACAAAGAAGAGTCTTCTTGAGCTTATAACTCAGAGTACAGCACTTGAACAAAAGTGGCTTATACGGATGATTGTAAAGGACTTAAAACTTGGTTTTAGCGAGCAAACTGTATTTTCTGTTTTTCATAACGATGCTGTTGAGTTATACAATGTCACCACAGATCTGGAAAAAGTCTGTAGGCAACTGCACGATCCTTTAGTAGGACTCACTGATATTTCTATCACTTTATTCTCTGCTTTTAAACCTATGCTGGCTGCTATTGCAAATATTGAGCGAATTGAGAAGGACATGAAACACCAGAGTTTCTACATTGAAACCAAGCTAGATGGCGAGCGTATGCAAATGCACAGACATGGGGATGAATATCTGTACTTCTCCCGAAATGGATATAACTATACCGATCAGTTTGGTGATTCTCCAAAGAAAGGTTCTCTTACACCATTCATTCATAGTGCATTCAAAACAGATATACAAATCTGTATCCTTGACGGTGAGATGATGGCCTACAACCCTAATACACAAACTTTTATGCAAAAGGGAAATAAGTTTGATATTAAAAGAATGGTAGAAGATTCTGATCTGCAGACTTGTTACTGTGTTTTCGATGTATTGATGGTTAATAATAAAAAGCTAGGACGGGAGACCCTGAGAAAGAGGTATGAAATTCTTAGTAGTATTTTTACACCAATACCAGGTAGACTAGAAATAGTGCAGAAAACACAAGCTCATACTAAAAAGGAAGTAGTTGATGCTTTGAATGAAGCAATAGATAAAAGAGAAGAGGGGATCATGATAAAATATCCTCTGTCCGTTTACAAGCCAGACAAAAGAGGTGAAGGATGGCTCAAAATTAAGCCCGAGTACGTAGATGGACTAATGGATGAACTGGACATCTTAATTGTTGGGGGCTATTGGGGCAAAGGTTTAAGAGGTGGGATGTTGTCTCATTTTCTGTGTGCCGTTGCAGAGAAACCCCCTTCTGGTGAAAGGCCATCGGTGTTCCATACTCTCTGTCGTGTTGGCTCGGGTTACACCATGAAAGAACTGTATGATCTGGGTTTGAAATTAGCCAACCATTGGAAGCCTTTTCATAAAAAAGCTCCACCAAGTAGCATTTTATGTGGAACAGAGAAGCCAGAAGTGTACATTGAGCCTTGTAATTCTGTCATTGTTCAGATTAAGGCAACAGAGATTGTCCCCAGTGAAATGTATAAAGCTGGCTGCACATTGCGTTTTCCACGAATTGAAAAGATCAGGGAAGACAAAGAGTGGCATGAGTGCATGACTCTAGATGAGTTAGAGCAGCTTCACGGGAAAGCGTCTGGGAAGCTGGCATCTAAACACCTTTGCATGGGTGGTGATGATGAACCCCAAGAAAAGAAGCGGAAAGCAGCCCCAAAGATTAAGAAAGCTATTGGAATTATCGACCACTTAAAAGCTCCTAACCTTTCTAACTTAAACAAAGTGTCTAATATATTCGAAGATGTGGAGTTTTGTGTTATGAGTGGAACGGACAGCCATCCAAAGCCTGATCTGGAGAGCAGAATTGCAGAGTTTGGTGGTTACATAGTACAAAATCCAGGCCCAGACACCTACTGTGTGATTGCAGGGTCTCAGAACATCAGAGTGAAAAACATAATTTCTTTAAATGAACATGATGTTGTCAAGCCTGTGTGGCTGTTAGAGTGTTTTAGGACCAAAAGCTGTGTCCCGTGGCAGCCTCGCTTTATGATTCATATGTGCCCATCAACAAAACAACATTTTGCCAGTGAATATGACTGCTATGGTGATAGTTATTTTGTCGATACAGATTTGAGCCAACTGAAGGAAGTGTTCTCGGGAATTAAGAATGATGGCAAACAGCCTCCTCAAGAAATGGCTTCTGTGATTGCTGATTTAGAACATCGATATTCTTGGGATCACTCTCCTCTCAGTATGTTTCGACACCACACCATTTATTTGGACTTGTATACTGTTATTAATGACTTGAGTACCAGAATTGAGGGAACAAGCTTAGCTATTACAGCTTTAGAGCTTCGATTTCATGGAGCAAAAGTAGTTTCTTCTCTGGCTGAGGGAGTGTCTCATGTAATCCTTGGGGAGGATCATACTCGTGTAGCAGATATTAAAGCTTTTCGAAAACCTCTGAGGAGAAAATTTAAAATCCTGCGAGAAGGTTGGGTAACTGATTCAGTAGATAAGTGTGAGTTACAGGAGGAAAATCAGTATTTGGTTTGAAGCTACCTGTTCTATTGAGGAAAACCTCTGATCAGGCTTGATTGCAACAGGTGGTAATGACAAAAAACTACATTTTATTTTTCTCTCAAAATTTTTGCTTAAGCAGCGTTATTACATATAGGATGACAATAATTTTAACTTTTGAGATAGAAAAGACACTGAATGGCCCAAGGCCAAGAAAGAAAAAATTCTTTTAGCATTGTACATTTGATGATTTTTATAATCGAGATGAAATACAGCTTTAAAAAAAGGTATTTATATAACATCCTTAAAGAAATCTGGAATTTTTATTCCAATAGTAATAAAATATGTCTAGAAGCTCTAAGAGTCATTAAAAGTATTGACCACAGGACTTTCTGACATCATATCAAAATGTTAATACTTTTTTATCCAATAAAAAAGCATTGCAAGAAAAAAAAATGTTACAATTGGACTTTAAAAACATACCTTTTAAATTGAAGCCTAAAATTTATAAGTGTAAAATGTAAACAAATTAATTCTTAAGTTTAAGGTCAGGCTCATGAGTAAAACCTTGTTAACGATGTCATTAGCTAAACTAGGGGAAATTGAGTCTTAATGGTCTGAAAACTTAAGTTAGATCAGTTTTATTAAGAAAAACCTTGCAATTTAAAAAATGCCTGGCCCACATTTGTTTTTCTAAAATACAGCATGCTTTAAAGAAAGTACTCTTATGTAAATTTGTATACCAGGAGTATTATCAAGAGTCATTTGCTTAGATATTATAGTCCCTTAAATAAGTGTTTGATGGTATGTGTGTTGTGACTTTTATTGCAGAGAAGTAAAATGCTTTGATTATTTAGAATAATTTTTATCCTTAGGTTACTTAAAGTCATATATAAAGTATATAATATATATTATGTCTAGATTTATATACCAAATTTTGGAATACAGCCTGTAGAATTTGAAAAAATGCTTTCATGACATTGAAATTCTTGGAATTTGGTCCCTAAGAAACTGTGTAGATTGTAAGTACTTTAAAATTTTGTCCAAACAGTTGAACAAATGTATGTAATTTTGTTATGTATCTTAATTTAAATAAAATAAAAACTATTAAAATAATTTTCTATGACATTTATTTTAAAGTAGTTCATAATTCAGTTAAGATAGGTGTTATAGTATCAATATATAGTTTTTATTTTAAATGAGGTTCTTATTTAAGGTCCTTTGTACTCCATATTACTGAATGAACTTTACTAAAAATTTTAAATTTGTATGTTTTTATAATATTAATTGAGAAAAATTACAAAATAAATACTGGTAAGTGTAGTAGGAGAAAAATACACAATTTTACCACCAAAGTTAATAACATTCACTATTTTAGGCTACTGATGGTAAGGAAAGTGCAAAATACATACTTTCAGTATAATAGGTAAGTATAAAACAAACTGTAATGCTTTGTACGCTCAGCTTTTCTCAATATATGGTAAGAATATTTATAGGTCACTAAAATATGCATCATTTTTCATTGTTGTGCAATATTCCGTTGAAGGTACTGTAATATGTCTGGCTAGCCCATAACATTTCAACTTTTATGTTATTTTACCACGCCACTGTCCCCCCTTCTTTTCCTACTAACCATTGTAATAAATCTTTTACTAGTTCTGTTTGTTTTTGTACATTGTTAGAAATGGAACTCCTGATTCAAAGTTATGTATTTTTCAGTGACTTGATACTTAGTGAAAAATGCCTTTCTAGATACTTTCCTATCTCTAAATGTTGGAGAGGTCAGTTTCTTCATCCTGAACCTTTGCTGTCTTTATCTACTCTTTGGGTTTTCTCATCCTGTCCCATGGCTTTAACTGCTGGTAACTCCCTCATATTTTTAGCCCTGGTTTCTTTCCTGAACTTTAGTTCATATATCTAACTGCATAATATCTCCACATGAAATCTAATGAGCTTCTCATACTTAATGTGTCTGTTACTATTAATTTTACAGTTTTTGTCTTAGAAATAAGTTTAAATGGAAAAGGGAATGTATAATGGACCTGCATGCGCACATCATCCTGCCTCCATGATTATTAGTGATCCATCTTTTTTCATATTTACAGACCTCTGGATTGTTTGAAGTAGCCATTGATCATACTGTTTTCACCTACAAATATTCCGTATAGAATTCCAGGTGCTTACACTTAACACTCTTCTCCAGAGTCCCCTGCTTATTCAGTGTGCATCTGTTCCCCTAGCTACTCACGCAAAACCCATAGAGTTGTCCCTGATTATCTGTTCTCAGCTTCCACTATATACAAATCTTGTTCACTCAGGTTCCCAAACACACTCAGAATGTGACCAGTAACAACATCTATGTGTGCCCCTGTTACTCTCTGGACTCCAGTTGCCTCCCTACTGGCCTTCCTGGTACTCTTGCTCCACTACTCTCTGTTCTCCAGAATGAAATTTGCACTTCTAAAAATGTAAGTCAGATCATGTTCCTCCCCTGGTCAAAACTGGGGCCTCCCTCAACCCTTCAGAGTTTACTCATAACTTGTGCCGTCGTCACCATGGCCTACTGGCCTTGGCCCAGATCGCCCAGCTTTTGTTAGCTCTGACTTCATTTCCTGCCACCCTCCTGCTCACCACATTGTAGTCACACTGGCCTACTTTGCTTCCCCTCTGAACCCCATTCAGGCCCCCCCACCAATCCCCAACACTTGCTATCCCTTTACTCTGCTTTATTGTTTATTTCCAGGCATTGTATTTAAACTTCATGGTATATTTTGTTCACTGCTATAATCGGTCACTCAATAAATATGGAATAAATCCTCTGAATCAGACTGAAAACATACTTGCTCTTCTCCATGGCCATCGTTTCTTGCCAGAAAGCAGGACAAGATATTTACTGTTCAAGAATTCCTCACCTTTTTCTGCATCCATGATGACTTACAACTGCCTTGAAAGATTCTATTCACTTCTTCAGGTTGACAGTACTGTCTCTGAGAGTCAGGTGGCTTCATAGTCAAGTGCTCTGCCTGGCATGGAAGTTAACAAGGCTGCTTTGGACCCTTGGAATTCTCCCTTTTGGGGAAATAGGTGGAACGTAGCTTTAAATATCTAATATGGAATTCTCTCAGGACTAGAACTGTTCTGTAAACTGCTACCATTCACTTTAAACATGAATTGTGAGTTCTTAACTCTGATAGCCTTTTAGGTAAGAAGATGAGTAAGACAGTCTGTGCCCTCAAAGAACTCACAGAGGACTGAAAGATAAAGAAAACTGGGATACAAAAGGTAAGTGCTCTCCTCGTTAAAGAATGATGGATTCCCAGAAAAGCCATGTGCTGTAGCAAAAGAATACAAGCTCTTGAATCTAGTCAGCCTGGGCTCAGTTCCTGTTCTTCCGCCAATTATCTGTGCTATTTTGAGCAAATCACAACATCTTTGAACCTTAGTTTCTAAATTTTGCAATACAAACAGAACAGAATTAACACCTAGCAAAAGGCAGGGCTCTCCAGCAGAGCTTAATTAACCCAACTGAGGTTAAAAAAGAGTGGGCTCTGGAAAGAAGTAGATTTCTTCAGACCTAGCACTGTCGAGGGTTTTTCCTGGCAGAAAGAAAATTTATGAGTAAGGGTATTTGGAATATCAAAGTATGGCAGGATATTTATAAAATACCAGGTTTACGTGGGAGGGAGGGACATAGGTAAATAGGACAGATTTTGAAGGATCTTAAATGTTACACTACAGAATATATGGGTTGTATCTGGTGCTCAAGGAAAGTCTATTGAAGAATTTTAAGATGTTTTAAAACTTTAAACTTGTAAAACTCCCGTCAAAGGCTAATTTCTTGATTCGCCTGCTTTAGTTCAAGCTGATATTAAAAAAAATACCATTGACCAGGTGGCTTAAACAACAAACATCTATTTATCACAGTTCTAGAAGCCGGAAGTCCAAGATCAGGGTGTCAAGGCCAGGTCCTGGCGTGGGCGTCCGCTGGGTGGGTCTGTGGACAGCTGCCTTCTTGCTGCAGCGGAGAAGAAGTTCTGACGTCCTCGCCCTAGGAAGGAACCGCCACAACATGGGGGCTCCGCCCTGCTTAACTCACCCAAACCTGCCGACCTCCCAAAGACGCCGCCGCAAGTATCGCCACATTGAGGGACAGGGCTTCACCACGTGCAGTCTGGGGGACATAATATTCCGTCCCTCGCACCCCTGGCTTTTCTTCTTCGTTCACAAATATGAGCGTCTTCTGAGCAGTAGGCACTGTTCCGGCTCCTGGGCAAACACAGTGGGCAAAGGGCTCTTCCCTCTTCAGCTCACAGGTCAGCAGATGAGAGGACAGGGGAGTGACCAGCGATTCTCTCCCTGGCCTCCTGTTTCTCCCTCTAGATGCCTTCTCTATCAGCATTTAAATGACCCTCTTCTCTCTTGCTGTTTTTTTTTTCCACACACCACTTTTAAAGAATGGTGTAAACTCCTAGTTTCATTTCCTGGCTTTTCACTTTTAAAATCACATATGTAAATACAGAGGACAAACTGGTGGTTGCCAGGGGGGACAGGTGTGGGGAGATGGGTGAAATAGGTGAAGGGGATCCAAAGGTACCAACTTCCAGTTTTAAAATAAGTAAGTCATAGGAGTGAAAGGTACAGCCCGGGGAATAGAGTAATACTGTAAATACTTTGTATGGTGACAGATGGTACCTACCCTTAGCATGGTGAACACTTTGTAATGTTTATAACTGTTGAATCACTATGCTGTACACCTGAAATTAATACAGTTATGTCAACTGTACTTCAATAAAAAATAAAATAATAAAAATATGTGTGTAATTTTCTTATAAGAAATAAAATGATAAAAGTATGCATATAATTTTCTTATACAGGTTTTGACCTCTCTATTATAACAGCCTGCAAGTGGTAAGAGCTTGATGGGGGTTCTATTACGGAAGCACAGACACTTACATAGCTTCCATCAAGAAGAAAAGAGAATCATTTTCTGAAAAGAGGTACTTGGAACACTGAAGAAGAAGGGAACATTCACTTAATAAGCCAGGTTTACCAAATAAACCCCTAGTGATCCCTGAGTGACATGTCATGGGGGATTAGCTTTAAAGAAGCAGATAATTACTTTGATACCTGAAACGTTTTGGAGCACATAAAGAACATGAAAGTCTTCCTAAATCATTTCTTAAGATTTCATAACCTTGAGACTAACACCTAACAAAATCAGCACAGAATTTGGAACAACCAAGACTTTCAACTTTTTATTAGTGGGAGCATAAAATGGTGACACTCTGAAGAATAAGTAATTTTTAAATGAAGTTCTATGCCTACCCTGTGACTCAGTAAATGCACCCTGAGATATATACTCACAGGAAAGGACAAGCTACGTTTACAAAATGATTTATAGGGGGATGGTCAAAAATCTGTAATACCAAACTAGAAACAACCCCTAAGTCTATCAACAGGAGAAAGAATAAATAAATTCTGGTATATTCATACTATGGAACTCTACTCATCAAAAATGACAAACAATAGCAACTGGTGCACCCAGTTATACATACTGATTCCCCATCACCCAGAGAAAGATGCCAGATACCAGTGAGTACACATTACATGATTCCATTCACACAAAATCCAGGAACAGACAAAACTAATCTAAGGCGATAGAGATCAGAAGAGAGTTTCCCCTGGAGAAGGGGACTGGCTGGAAAGGAGCAAAGGGAACTTTCTGGACTGACAGAAATATCTATTTTGATTTAGGTGCTGGTTATTTAGATATTATATGTCAAAACTCTTGATGTTATGATTTATGCATTACTCTTTGTAAACTATTTAGATAAAATTACTTAAATTAAGTATTCAAAACATTTTTTAAATTACATATTGCAAGAAGAGCAATAAAATATTTCCAAGTGGTGTTCAATTTTCATTTATATGATGGTGATTCAATATCTTAGAATATATTAGTTTTTGTAATAACTTTAAATAAAGGCAGCACTAAAATATTGTTGTGTGAAACACAACAGCATGACATAAAATGAATTAAAATAAAAACAGGAGGCTTCTGAAATGTGATGATGCTTCAGAAAAGCCTGTAGCTTTTGGAAGTTTGAGATGACAGTGGCATTGGCAGCCTAGGTTTTGAATCCCTACAATTCCCAAGTGAAAACCAGACGGAACAATGAAGTAGTGATCCCAAAACCAACAGATCACATTCACACAAGGACCAGGTCATGAGGTTTCCCCGTGAATCCAAACATGCAAGGGGTGAGGGGAGCAGAGGAGCTGCAATGCTTGCATGGCATTGATATTTGTGTGGACAATGCGAGGGACAGCACAGGCCTCTGCAGGACCCAAGGAAACAAGAAACTATGCAAGAGCCAGCAGGTACTTATTGACAAGCACAGTGGGCCAGACAAAACAGGTGCTGATGCTGTCCGGCCCGAGAGCAGCCACATCTGCAAGGAAGATGCAGTCTAGACCCTGGGAATCCTCGGAACCGAGCCACCACCAATCCTTTCCGGGACAGGAGATAAACTACAGGAGGTGGAATAAAAGGTGAGCAACAAAGGCGCATGAGACAAAGGACACAGAAGGTCCAGGTAAAGGTGGGGAGGGAAGCAGAGCCAAGACTTTCAGTAAACAAGCCGCCATATTTGCAGGTGTAATATGTGGGAGACTGGAAATAATGAAAAAGACACCATTAACCACATTTTCTTCTAAATGTTCAGGGACATTAATCTCACCTAAAAATGAGTATTGGGGGCTAAATGTACAAATATCATGTGACTAACAGAGAAAAATTGGAATGGCATTGCCACAGAGAGTGAAAGCATGAAAGGTAGAAATGTCTGAAAAACAAAAATTGTAAGCGTTTAGTTCAAAAAAAGCCAAAAGACATTAAGAAAATGATACACGGTATGAAGAACAATATATATCAGAGTTTGAAAAACTCAGAAATGAGGTAACTAAATAAGGAAATACAAAAGGAAAGCGAAATCCTTCACAACAGCAAACCTGAGCTAATGGAAGAGGTCACTGACAGGTTTTAACTTATGTGAAGTACCAAACTTTTGCCAGACATGGTGACCAGTGGAGAGAGGGGTATTTGAGATGATCATCACCCACATGTCCCCTTGTATTGTCTTTCTCATAGGTTTTCCTTCTTTTACTCTTGTCCCTTTTTAAATTACTTTTAAAAGAGCATTGTATGTCTGAAATAATGTTCCATGGTCAGTCTTCTTTTTCATGCTGTACTCTCTTGCCTGAGTGATTTACCTGTGCTTCTAGCTTCATGGATAGAAGTACCACAAATGCTTAATATGAGACCCATAGACTTTTGGTAATCCAGGGCATCCCTGAAGATCCCACTTACACTGTGGTAGTTGAGAACTAGACTTAGGGGCAAGCCTGCCAGCTTTGAATCCCTGCTGTAAGCGGGCAAGGTCTTTCATTCTTTTCATTCGTAAAATGGAGGACGATCCTCAGGAGACTCAACAAAGAACTTGGAATAGAACCTGCTACATGGGAGGCCCCGTAAGTGTGAGTGGCTGTTATTTAGTGAGGAGTTTATTTTTACTTTCATCTCCACCTAATTCAGGTTCTCATAACCTGGAATACTGCTGTAACTCCCATCTGTTCTCCAAGTCCAGTGTTCCGCAATGATAAGGCTAACATGCTCAAGGCAGCTGTGTGGAAGAACCAGTTAAACTCTTCAATATCCAAGGAGTTCAACAGGGGCACAGCAGATTTGAGGGGCAGAAAGAGAAAGGCCACAAGCAACAGGTGGTTGGTTAAGAAAGTAAGAAATGAAAGCAAAGAGAAGGAAAATTGAGTAGGAGTGGAAAACCTGAAGAAAGAAAAATGGAGCCACGTGGTATAGTGGAACCTGTCGATTAGGCAGTAGAATCTGCATCCTAGTCCCATATCTGACCCTTTTCGAGGACACATAGCTTCCTGCTCCTTGGTCATTCAGAACAGAAATGTGATGATCTCTTAGGTCCTTTCCAACACAGACATCCTGGTTCCTGCAAGAGCCATTTCCCGCTCACCTGGAGCTCATCTACGAGTGCGCCTTTTGTTTTCATGACGAGAAGTTGAGCTAGCACGGTGATTTGGTGAGTGATGGCACTGGCGACAGAGTGGGATTTTAATTATGCTCAGGTGTTCAGACCAGACACAATGTCTGGAGACGGAGTGTGAGAGCAAGAGAAACTCCATTTTAAAAAGGCCATCTTAAGAAAGAAGCCTCAACCCCGACCTAGTTCTAAGAAAACTTTGTTCCAGTTACTGGAAAAACCACCCATTGCTCCAGTGACCCTCACCCCAGATAGTTCCCTAGCAACGTCCTCAAGGTCCAGACACTCAAGGTCCAGATGCTCCTGTCCCTTAAAGATAACATACCTTACATGTTACATCAGCCGGCAGCTTGGCACCAGCTGGACTCAACCAATAAAGAATGTACAAGCCACCCTTACTTTAAATCATCCAATCAGCAGAGGCCAGGTGCAAGTTCCTTTCTTCCTGCACTTTGTAATGCATGAAAACTTTGTCTGCCCTAGGCTCGGGGCTCTCACTTTGGAACCGCTGAGTTGGTGACAGGTGTGAGTCCAAGGTCGAGCTTGAAATAAATGACCCTTTTGTGTTTGCATCAGAATCAGCTCCTTGGTGGTCTCTCGGGGACTTGCAACTTGGGCACAACAGGAGCTCCCGTAGCACCCACCTTGCTGGCTTTGAAGAAGTGTCCATGAATCCTCCAGGGAACTGAAGGCCTGAAACAGCCACAGGACTGGGGTGGCTCCATGGCTTACTCTTTAAATGAGAAAGTGGCAATAGAAAATGAATACCAATTTTGGTTGCAGAAGTGAGGTGCCATTTAATGAACGTCTAAAAAGTGGCTTTGAGGATGGGTGGTGGGCAGCATGTGGCTGAAATATGAGGAACACTATAGAGACGGCCTAATTTACCCAGCTGACTGTTAGGAGAAATCCGGATTCCAGGGGCACTGAGGGGGAAGGATCAAAAAGAAGGGGGGAACATGCTTTTGGAAACTGAAGACGGGTGTTGTTATGTAGTGACAGCAGTTTAGTGAGATTATCTTCTGGGATTATGTGAAGAGAAGAGTTTGTAGGTGATGAACTCGGTTGCGTAGCAGAGATTTCCAAGGAAACTCTTGATGATGCCACCTGGCTTTTTGCTGTTTAAAGTGCAAAAGGACTTAAACAAAATATGTTTTTGTCTGTTTAACAAAAGAAACCACAGTTTGATCATTTCGAAAAGTCTTCAGTCTCTCCAGGTGGCGAAAGCTGCTGAGATTAAGAAATTGCTTCAAAGTCACCATACACAGAAAAGCCTAAGGTTTGATGATGCAAACTTTTGCTCTAACCTGAAAAACACCTAAAGATCAGATTATTCAACTTCATAAAGGGTGGTTTCAAGAGAGCCTCTTAATGAAACCATAGGGCCTGTGGAAAGGGGAGGGGCGTCGGTTGTCTCTGAGCCACCTGGGCAGGAGGCCAGAAAAGGGCTTAACTGCAAAGATCGGTTGTGTGACTTTTTGCTGAGAAGCGTGAACACCCCTGAAATCCTCAGGGGACTCACAGGTTCGTGAGTGATTATCTCAGCAGAAGCCCTGCCAGCTTGGGCTGAAAGGAATGAGCATGGAGTGAAGGGCATGAAAGAAAACCAACACATTTTCACTGGCAGGAAGCAGTCTCAGAAGACTGCTCACATAGCCACCTTCCTTCATGAAACACAAGGCTGAGTCAGAGGGCAGCACCATGGTCCAGAGCTGAGCCCGGAGCCACGGGGAATTATTCCCGAGCCTTGAAAACGAATGCAGGAACTTCCAGTATATGCTTGTTTGGCCTCCGTAACTGCTGTGGACATTTCTCCCATCCATTCCCCCCCTGCTGAAGGGGGATGTCTTATCTAGTGTCTCAGCTCTTATCTCATGTCAAGAGATAATATATCCATTGCTTATTGGGTGTGTTGGGAGCAGATGATGTGTGTCTTCAGATTCACCAGTCCACAGATGAAGAGTTGTACTTAACAGTTTACACCAGGCACCTCATCTGCACCTGACCTAATCTAGATGATGAGTTTTGTACTTTGCTGATACCCTAATGGCATGAGACTCTTGGGAAACATGGGAGGGCAGATGCCTCTTGCATCTGGGAAGGAGGTGAATCATTGAGGGTCGGAGGGTGGAATGTGGTGGGTGGATTGTAAGGTGGTTCCATGGTCCCTGGCTTCTGGAATCCACATCTTTGTAGAGATGCTCCATTTGATTGTGGGCAGTGCTGTGATTTGCTCCTAATCAGCCGTATATGGCAAAGGTGATGGATGGCATTCCACAATCACATAACAATGTCTAAGTCTCCATCTTCCTAGCAGCTTGCCCTGGGCCCCCCACCCCACCTGTCTCTCTCTCCCTCTCCTTGCTGACATTCATAGAAGCTGTCATGGATCCTAAGCTGTAAGGAACTGAATGCTGCCAACAGCCTGCGAGCAGGGAAGCAGCTGCCCCAGCTGAGCCTCCTGTTGAGAGCTCAGCAATTGAAAACTAACACACATTTCACCATGCTCTCATATTTCTGAAACCCTTTAGTGATTGAATAAGGTGATGCATGTCAACAGGTGCATCAGTATTTAGTGCATAAGAGGCACCAAAGAAATAGTTCTTCCTTCATCTCCTTCATTTGCTCTGTAAAGGCTGACAAGGAAAAAGTCCAAATTGATTGGAATACATTTAGAACCTGACTTCAAGCTAAGTTTTCAGTCTTATTTCTCTTTGTTTAGCCAATTCCAGGCAAACTGACTTACCACGCTGGGCTCTTTCTACTTCCATGAGTATCTTGTTTCTTCTCAAATGCCCTCTCCAAGCATCTGCTATGACAATCCTCAAATTTCCAACCCTATTCATCTTTAAAGTCACAGCTTATATGCCATATTTATCATGGACTATGCTCTAGTTCCCTAGTCATGGTGAAAATCCTTCTTTCTACCACCCATGAATTTAGAAATTTTGTGTTCCCTATAATTTTCTTCCTCATAATCTATTACCTGATATTATCTTTTTGGTCAGGTCTTTGAGGATATGATAACTATGTGTGACACTCATATGTGTCAATGTGTCTGTGTTTATTGAATGTCTCCTAAACACATCTGGAGCACAGCTGCGCAGCCTCACTGCTCTCTTCCTTGAGACTTTCTTTTTTCCTTTTCCAGAGTATCACTGCTAGCTTTTAGAGATTTTATACTGACACATATGAAATCAACAGTGTCTACTGCTTAGAATCTCTGTTGGAAAAAACATTCTTGTAAGTATAGCTCTGGGACTGAGAATACAGACCCTGGAACCAAAGTGCCTGAGGCTGAAGCCAGACTTCTCAACTTGAGCAAGTTAGTCAACTTTTCCGTGTTTCTCCTGGTATTAGATAGGGTAGTCATGGTACCAAGTTTTTGAGGTTGTTTTGAAGACTGTGTGAGTGTGCGCGTGTGAGTGCATGTGCCCACACCTGTGGGTATTTATTAGAACACTGCTGAGAACATTGTGTAAGTCATAGTGTGATAAAGAAAAATAATAGACACAGAGGTTCTGTGATAATCACACAGTAATAACAGGGTGAGCTGGAGGAAAGAGCTGCATTTGTAGGGAACACCTGGTAGCAGGCATTATCAATCTTTTTTCCCCATTTTCTACATGATGGTTCACACATGGGGATGCTTTTTGTCTCCTTAGGTTTTGGCAACATCTGGAGACTTTCTGGTTGTCAAGACTGAGGTAGAGTGACTGGCACCTTCTGGTAGAGGCCAAGGACTGTCAAATATCCCACAATGAGCAGAGAGCTCCCCACAGCAGTAATTATCCAGACCAAATGTCAATAGTGCTGAGGTTGGAAAAGCTTGTTCTAGAATCATCTAAAATGTAGTAAGAGAACTTTATACTACTTGTGAATAATGTCTTTAGACCATGCATATCATAGCTTTATTGCAAGTCAGCTTTTCATTCATAAGACAAAATGCTACTTCCTTTAAAAGGGTTAGTATGTATGTAAATTAGTGTTTGCAAAGTCCTCTCAAGATGTAAAGTCCTCTGTAAATGCTATTTATTATTAATTACCATTCTGGAAAACTAGAGCTGTGACCCTACTTGTTCCCTCACACAGCCAAGCCTCAAAGACCTGACAGATACTGAATTATTTTTGATTGATCAGAATGTTTATAATGAGAGAGATAGGCATCAGAGACCTAAGCCAAGTTTAGATAGTTGGGATATGACTGTATATAAATTGGCTCATTAAGATTAAAAAAAGCTATAGGTTTTCTTCTGGGATATGTTTTCTAGATTGGAGTAAATTTCTTCCAATTTCATAGCACTATATATAGCAAGGGAGGGTGGTAGCAAGAATCCATAAAACAATTCTAATGATTATGCAGAAACAAAACTAATTCATAGAAACAATCCTATTATTTACATCTATAAGCTGATTTTCTCTGGCCCATGAGTCACTGTGTAATTTGGAGTCTGATAAAATGAAGGCAGTAAAATGATTTGCAAAAACCTAAAAAAACCTAAAGATACTGGATGTAATGCAATATGCTTTTTTCTCTAGGTTTGAAGTGTAACTCATGTCCCATAAACATAATTTTATATCTTGACAGTATTAAATATCTTTACATTTCAATATAGCTCTTGATCTAACCTAATGGGACACTTTCCTGTTAGGGCATACAGTATAACTTCCAGATTTATATAAAATATCACCTTTAACTCAGCATCAGTTTGAATGAAATATTTGTTGTTGACATCCTGGGGTAAATCTGGGTTGGCTATCCTGGTTGAGGCATAAACCTAAGCTGTGGGATGGGGCTTTGTCAAATTCTGATGAAATGCGTATGTGAACTTCAGTGTATAATAAAGGTGACATTTCATGTCAATGGGGGAAAACATGGTTTACTTAATACGTAATTTGAAGACAACTGTGCAGTCATCTAGAAAATAATCAGTCAATTTGGAACTATTTCTCACTGCTTAAACCAAATATATATCAGATAAATCATATATTTAAAAGAAAACAAAGTCACACAAATACCACACATTTAAAGGAAAAGGATATGTTAGGTATTAAAAACAAAAACAAAACAAAACAAAAAGCCAGAGAGGACGACATTGCTAAATTTAATTTACAAAATTTAGAAAAAATATTCTGCAGTGAATACCATAAATGAGTCCAAGCAGATGACACAATAGGAAAATATTTGTAATGAAGTAGCAGAAAAATGACTTTTTTCTTTATTATATGAAGAACCCCTGTAAGGAAAGTTATCAAATTGTAACAAATAACAATTACAACTCTTCTGAAAAAAAGTTCAAAAACGTAAAAAGATAGGTCAAAGAAAACAAACAGCTATTAAATTTATAAAAAGATCCTTATAAGATCCTCATCCATAACAAAAACTAAAGTAGTATTTTTTTTTTGGCTGCCAAATGTGCAAAGCAAAACTTTGATAATAATTTGTGTTAATAAGAATGTGAGAAAATAGATATTCTCACGCTTTTTTGATGCAAATATTTATATTTATACTATGTATACATTGATTTTCTGGGGGGGCAGGTGCTAATAGCTATCAAAATTTAAAATACATTTATATCCTGGGAAAGTTATTCAGTTTCCAGGGGTTTATCCTACAGATGTTGTTATGTGTACAGAAAAAGATATATTTAAGGACAGTCACTGTAAAATTACACTACAGTGAAGGGGAAGAAATAAATTAACAGAAGTTTGATTAAGTAAAAGGGGGCATATCGGCCCATGATAACCTGAAACTAAAGAACAAGGCACTCCTATGTGCACCAGCATGGAAGTGTCTTTGGGATATATTAAGCACACACAGATAGGGAGCTGGAGGGCACTGTGGAGATTCTTTAACCATGCGTACGTGCTCTAAAAGGAGATAATATTAGTATGCCTACACAGGTTTCCCCCGCTCTCTGGAAGGAGCACGCGCCTAGGAAACCTTCCCTAAGCTGAAGTGGTGTAAAGGGAAAAAGCAGTCACCATTCAGTTACATGGAACAGTTGTTAAGTGTTCCTAGACCCCCAAAATCCCCTCTCTTAGGCTTTTCTGATTCCTCAGGACATGTCTTACTAAGGGACGCTCAAAATAGGTGGAGATAAAGCTCAAATGCTCAGAGAGTGCAGGGCTCGGGCGGTGTGGGGCTGAGAGGCCGAGTGTGACTCAGGGCAGAGGCTTACGGGGCTCTCCCTGGGGGAGGTGGGGGGGCGCCGCCCCTGCCTTGGAGGGCTGCAAAGCCAACGCGGAAGGAACGCTGTTTGTGCTTTTCACCTTTTTTCCTAAAAGTGAAAATCCTTTTCAGATTTCCTTCTGTTGCAAAAACAAGGACTCACATGGGTCTTTAGTGAAAGCGAAGTGCCATTAACACAAACTTTCAAAGAGTGGGGGGACCTGTACATGCTGCTGCATCTTTTCAAGACTGCAGGAACTGTCCGAGCTTCCCCTCCAGAGAAGGAGACAGAGGACCCAAGGGGGCGCGGTAAGAGATTTTCTCTTTTCTTCACACTCATTTGGACCTTCCAAATTGTGTACTGTGTTTATGTATTACCTAGAAAACAAGGAAGGACCTGGTTCTTGAAATACCTGTTCACTCTAGTAATATAGTCACCACAGGCCTTAGCATTTTCCAGGGCAGCTGCCACGTCACTGCTCAGGGATGTATGAAATGTTATCACCCTGCCATGTGACTGTCAGACATGTCTTTCTGATAGGAAAACAAACATTATTTTCCTATTGACTGTGGTATTGAAAAATGATATATTTGATTATTCAGTACCAAACATACCAAATATAGAAATAAAATATTTAATAATAAAAATGTTTTTATTTATTGAAAAATTGCAAAGGAACATCACCACTTCAATCACATAGAAATTTGGTGGAGTTAAGGGACGTCATTCAATTGAAACAGCCTAGATTAAGAAGCCTTGACTATTTTCTTGGCATATTTTTGTAATGATTAAATTTACTTGGCATTTATGTTTGGCATGAGAGCCAAATTATATTTAGTAATTACAGCTAAATTCAAACTATGTTTCGTGTGTGTTTTTCAGGAGTAGGTAATAATTCAGAGAATCTTGTCTAATCCCAAAGGAGCCGCAGCACTTGCTTTCCTTGTTATTCTTGCCCTGACGGTGAACACACTTGGATATTGGTCCTCTTATTGTCAATACAGATAAAAAGGTAAGACCTGACTTGCCCAAAATGGATACTCCAGATTTTAAACAATGAGGTGGAAAATTGAGGAGTGCAGTCGTCGCCAAGTGGGTTTATTTTCCACTCAACATCGTTCTTTCTCTGACCAACATCACCAAAGCAAATGCTTGGAGAAGATGCCGTTTTCTCCTCCACAGTGTATCTAAAAAGGGCTGTTCTCCAGAGAATCTTGGTTTTCCTTTAAAGTAAATGTATTAATTGAAGGAGTTTCCCCTTGTGTAAAAGAAACCACAGGTAAAATCAATTTAAACTTTATTCACTAGAGAAATTTGGTGATATATTTTTTATGATATCATCTCCTAAGAGTAAGTTCATTAGAAGAAAATCATCACAGTGCTTTCCCCGACAATCTGTTAACAGCCAGGCACAAACGCCTGCCTTCCTGGTAGCAGCTGCCAGACTCATGATTCATTGAACAGGACAATAAATATCAACCTTATTTGATTTTGTTAATTAGTGTAAATGAGATCACTGTAGGAGCAGTTGCTAATTGTCAGTTACCATCGAATACCTGATGGGAAAGGTGGAGATGATATGCACGATCCTAATCATATTCATGTATTTCAACATAGTGAGAGTGAAGGGTTACATTTTTCATGATCTACTTCTTGGGTAGCACCACTCTGTAAAATGAAATTCCACGTATACGGAAAGTCTTATGTGCAAGGACACTCACCACAATACGTGCAATAGAAAGCAATTGGGAACCATCTGAATAGTTAAGTAAAATAGAGTACTTCATGTAATGATATATAGACAGCCATTTATTATTGAGAAAGAAGATTTAATGACATGTATGCAAAATTATATATGCAGTATATGCACCACAATACATTTGCAATAGAAAGCAATTGGGAACCATCTGAATAGTTAAGTAAAATAGGGTACTTCATGTAATGATATATAGACAGCCATTTATTATTGAGAAAGAAGATATAATGACATGTATGCAAAATTATATATGCAGCATGCAGTATGCAATTTTTAAAAGCATATTTCAAATGTATAGAAAAATATAACCTTATAGATCATACATCAAAATATATGAACATCAGTTATATGTAATTATGGTAAATAGGAGTGCCTTCTTTTGTTTGTGTTTTTCAGTATTTTGCATGGACAGAAAAAGGTCCGGTAAAATGAAATTTGTATGAACACTGAAATTGAACTCTAAAATAAGAAATCTGACTTTCTTCTAGTGGAATTCACAAGTTATGTTCATTTTTTTTCTCTGGGCTAAATTAATTTTTTAGTTAACTATTTCTTTTGAATCATTCTTCCATTTATTTCACAAGTTTCTACTAATGGAAAAGCAGGAGTTATATGTTATTCCTGTTGGAAGCTGCTAGATCCAATTTAGTTCTAATTCATGGATGGCCTAGCGACTGGAGACCTGCACTTGACTCCTGCTAGCTGCAAGGTTGAGTGTGGAAATGATGGCTGAGTGCAGACCACTGGATAGAACAGGGTGAGAATGAGCCTAACAGACACTTTCTTTAAACAAAGAACTGATTTTATAGTACAATATATCAGAATAAAGCAAGATTAGAAGTAAAACTCCACCAGGTGTCTTCTGTGTTAATGAAGGAACTGTATAGATTATGCAGCGATCTATGTGTTTCCTTGCATGGTACCTGAGGCATGCGCTTCTTGGCCTAAAGCCTCTCCCAGGAATCTTTAGGATGAGCTTACTGACAGGCACAGTTCAGCATTCCTGTGTACATGCAACGTCTGGCTCACAGGTTGTGCCCATTAAAGACAGCAAACAAATCAGAAGAAAGAGGGCAGTTGGAAAAAACAACTGGCTTGGGATTGCGAGACCACAGAAGGCCATTTCCTGGCTGTGGAAGATGGCCCTACCCTCTCCAATAATCTCCACCACTATTCACCATCGCCTGCCTCCTCTTCAACACCCAAAGTATGCTTCTGTTTCTCAACATGAAACTTTTGTTCTAATCATGGGCTTCCTGCTGACCCTTGTCCATCAGAAATCATTTCTGGAAAAAAGACAAGGAAGAGGTATGTATGTATTATTATTTATATCCTTGCTTATGTTTGCCCTCCTCTCTGCCTAGAAACGTCCATCCTGTTCTACGCGGCTCCTTCCTGCCCTTCTGGCCCCACACTCTCCTACACTCTTTCTCTTCTCTGAAGTCCTGCTGTATTTTTAGAATGAACCAAATAACTTAATACTTCATTACTCTCTGTTTTAGCTATACTAATAGTAGTCTCAATAGTTCTTTCGTGGAAATCCAAAATTTTACCTATATTTTTGGGGGATTTTTTTTCCCACTTCAATTTATAGATATATACTATAAACACCTTTTGGTTAATTGATTGGATATTATTGGACTATTTCACATTTAAACTTGTGTTTTTATTTGCACAGTGTTTCCATAAAAACCAAACAGTAAGAGTGCCAAAGAGATAGTAAGTTAATATTATTCTACAGGCTTGCGGATGAATAATTAGTAGATATTTAGTAGGGAAAAGAGAGAAACTCTACGGAGGGACCATGGAGTCTAATTTCAAAAAAAAAAAAAATATCTGGGTTAACAAGGGTCAGGAGAGGGAAGAACTGAAGTTAACTTGAGAAAATATCCAAAAACGAATTGCAGGAATGAGATGGTCTGTATGCATCTGGGATGAACCTGGGGCACCGGTCTCAGCAGGAAGCTCTTGCTGCCGGCTCTCAGTTGTGTGAGTGCAGCAGGTGCCTGCGTGGACTCTGGGCCCAATGCTGCTGGCGGGTGGCTTTGGGCTGGTAACTTAGCAGCTCGGAGCTTAAGTACACTTCTCGGTGAGACTGTCATTGTACACGACCTCCTTCACGGATTGTGGTGGAGATTAACAAGTTAATGCCTGGAGAGGCCTTTAAATAATTGCTTGGCACCAGGGACAGATACATTTTTGTGAGGGCCTAAAGCTTGTACAATTTCCTGGCTCTTCTATAAGAAAATTTAATAAAAATAAAAATGCAAAATTAGATCTGCAATCAGGTGATATCACTGGGAGAGGCAGACTACTTACAGGGCTTCAGAGATCCCCTCTGTGAATAAAGCAACTGGCAAAAGTTGTCAAAATCAACTCATTTTTAGTACTCTGGTAATTAACTAAAGGCTTACAAAAATACAGGGGATGTTTATTCAAGAAAAACAGCTGGATTTTGGTAATACTGGTGAGCTCTATGGTGGCATAACTTGCTCTGTTCCCATTCCCCTCTCCCTGGGGTCCCGCAGCCACTGGGGGGTCCGTGCAAGGTTGGAGGTCTTGAAAGCCCCATTCTTGGTGAATTGTCATCATTTGGCCTATCTGGCAGTCCCCCTGGAAAACCCATTGTAAGACCTGTTTTAATTTTACGAGACTCAGAGATGGCCCAGGCAAGCAGCTTTTCCCTGGGGACACTGATGGGAGACAGGGGCAACTGCTTACCAGAGCACCTGCCTGAGCTTGGGTAACACTGGGACAAGCTGCAAGTTAACCAAAAATCTGAAGAGGAACAGCGAGGGCAGGGCATGTCTACCAGGGCCTTTGAAAAGGTCCCGTATATTCCTCACAGGCACATCAGCCCTGAGGGCTTTGAATGTCCTTGGCAACCATCTGAGAAGTTCCCAAGCTCTCCCTCCCGCTAACCTTGAGGCGGAAGGCACCCTCCATCCCACACACAGAGCCCCAGCTCATGAGAGACCTCTCCTAAATAAAACACCTCCGTTCCAGGTTTATCCTCGACCCTCTTGATTTCTTTGAAAGCATCTCTTCCCCTGGGTTCATCAACGGAAACCTGGCTCAGACAGGTGCATCAGAAAAAGGAAATGGGAGACCCATCTGCCCTGGGTAGCCCCTTGTGTGCCAGGCAGGATACACTATGCAAGTGAAATAGGAAAACAAATGTGATAAAATAATTCCTTGTTACTTATTATTTTCCAGTCTTTAAACAGAAGCAGCCATGAGATTTCCTGGGGAGAGTATGGCAGACTGTGTATCCTTGAAGACTGTGTTAAGTGGTTGGTATTATGACTCATTTTCCAAGGCAATGAGGAGAACTACTGAGAGGATGCGCTCTTAAACTGGAGGCTGGAGACCCCTAGGGAGGGGGCTGGAGGGGAGAACTTTCCAAGACACACGGTGGCTTTGGAACTGGGGGAGACATATGCGAGTGTACGGTTCTCCCTGTCCTTTTCTTTTTGAGGCCTGAGTTACAAACATCTTTTTTTTTTACATACAATTTTTCTTTTGAAAAGTCAATATGTACCTGCAGTTTTCAAGAAACATCTAGAATCCATTATCTTTTTATTGTAATGCAAACCTTTTTCCTTCCCATTCTAGGTCGGAATGCCCATCCAAAGGTTCACAAACTCCCACCTTGGGCTAGAGATAATAGAGGCTTTGATTTTTTTTATGTTCTAACTTTTCAGAAATTATATATCTGCAAAGGAATGTTTTATAGGAAATATAAAGAGGTCAAAGGATCTAAAATAGTCAATAATAATATGAACAGAGGAATGTTTTAGTTAAGCTTTAAAATTATGCTATATGAATAAATTATATAGGCTTGAATGAGCTGTAAGATTTCCCTAAACTTCTAAAGGATTTTCAAAGAGAGAGGATGTCTATAATTAAAGTAGTAAATCTTTAAATAAGCAGTAGTTAAATTATGCAGAAGCTCTTGAAGAACTTGCTGGAAATAAAGATGAGGCAAAGAGTTAAGAGTATAAATAGGTAATTATATATATGTATATAATTATATTTATACTTTTTCTTTGGAATCATATACTTTTGAGACATTAAATATTAAAAAAGCTGAGGGTATATTACACATTTGATGACAAAACAGATTAATATTTTAGCATCATGGAGTTCTAAGGAGGCTTAGCCATCAGATAATTTCTTACTCTTAATAATAAAAACACTGAGGCCTAGAGTGGTTGTATACCTTTCTCAATACTAATAAGCATATCTGCAAACCTAAATATGCTCCATCTTATGAGTACAACAGTCCAATGAAACAGAGAGGCAAAAAATTCAATTTGGATGTATGACCCATTGTGTAGAGGAAGAATGTAAGAATACAGTGCTTCTTACCCCTCCCACAAAAACACAGACAGGCACCATTCCATGACAGGCCCCTGCCGTCTGAGGTGAGCTACGTGTGGGGGGCTGAGGATAACAGCACATCCCTGACACTCTTTCTGTCAAGCAGAAGGCCCTCTTTCTCCTTCCTTGGACACTTGGCTGGCCCGCGACAGTCTGACTGATAGAATGCGGCAGGGATGATGTCATGCTGGTGCCATGCTTCGCTTGTACAGATTTCGCTTGAAATCTGAACGATCACAGGATGTCCAATTGCCCTGCTGAAAAAAATGTCTAGAGATGCCCTGAATCTGAGGGATGGGAAATGTACCAGGACACGCTCAGCTTTGCAGTCACTGCTCAATGATGCCAGATGCGTAAAGGAAGATACCTGGGATCCTCCAGGCCCGGCTAGCCGCCAGCAGGATACTACTGGTGACCTCAGGCAATGCCTGTCTGAATTCCTGGCCCCAAAACTGTGAGACAGAATGAAATAATTGTTGCATGAAGCCACCAAGTTTTGAGAGAGTTTGTTATGCAAGAATAGGTAACTAGAATATTATATTTTAATTTAATTTAGGACGAGATGTAACATTAATTTCAAGAAGTGATGGTTAAAAAAAGAATCAACATAATAACTCAACTAGGTATATTAACTCAGAATGTAATTAAGAAACACTCATGGCCTTAAGAATCAACCAGATGCCACCAGGCACCTATTAATGCATTCTGTCTCAGGTTATTCTTGTCCTTCAAGTCCTGGGAATAATTGCCTTCTAGATCCTTGCTGCTGAAGTTGTGATCCACGGCCCAGCACCAAGAGCCTGACTTGGGGAGCGTGTTAGACATGCAGGATCACTGGCCCAAGCCCAGGCCCCCTGCATCAGAAGCTGCACTGTGACAAGCTCCCGGGGATACGCATCCACTGCAAACGCTGGGAAGCGCCAGTCTGAACAGTCGTATGAGAAGGTGTGGGGGTGTACGCCAGTAAATACGGAAGCAGCTTTCTTTCTCACTTTCACTGCAGAGTGTCCCTTCTTCTAGAATGTTTGGCATGGGCTTAATCCTAAAGGGAAAACTGTTCACGTTCCTTTTCCTCTTCCTAGTTTTGGATAACTTTATTTGCCTCCAGTGTTGGGTTGTTATAGGCAGAATTTCTGGAAACCACAAATGTTCAAGAATAGGCAAGTATACTGTCAAACTGGGCAGGTATCATATATGTATTTAAATTATAGCTCAATAGGATGAGTTATATAAAGTTCTTTTATATGAGTTTTTCTTTTTATGACTTTTTGAAAATGATTATTTTACAAGTGGGAAAATAGATCCAACAAAAATATTATTGCAAGTGGAATAACTAAAACAGTTCTGATTTCTGGTGCTTGAAAAGGGCACAGCACATGTACACAGCATCTAGAAAAGCAACTAAATTCATTAAAGCAGTGAGGTGGCTTCCTCCAGCAACACTCGCAGCTCTACTGCGCGCTCCGCCCCAAAGCACCTGCCACTGCTGCCACCTCTTGGTCCAGAGTGAATTTTCTTCTGTTGGACTTGCTGTTTTAACATTCATAGATTTATGTTTGTCTTTCAGTAATTCAGCAAACATAAAGTAAAGGCCTATAATAGGATAGGCAGTGGTGATACACCAATAGGACACTGTGCTCACCTCAGAGAGTTTGTTTCGTTCAATAAAAAAGTCAAAATCAGGTCATGACCTCAAAGGGCTCTGGATGGATCCAAGATGAAAAGGATGCCTTGGGGAGACATCCAATCCAGTCTTGGTGATCAGGGAAGAATTTTCTAAAAGAAATACAAAGAAATCATTCAAATTTGGGGTCATGGACTCAGAACACCTGGGGTGGAATTCCTACTTGTCAATTTGGGGAACATGCTTAGCCTCTCTTTGACTCAACTTCCTCGTCCATAGAATGAGAATATTAGGAATCCAGCCTCTGAGAGCTGTTGGGAGGAAGAAGAAAGAAGACAAATAAAGGGCTTAGAAATGTGCCTGGTCAGGAGTAAGGGGCCGAAGAATGTGAAATGTTACCCTTATTCAATAGTGTTCTTCCTGGATTTAGGGCATAAATTGTCAGCAGCTTAAAAGAATAAGCTTTTGTTCTGTTTTGTTTTTCATCACATTTTTTACGCCTTTGTGCACAGGCTAAATATTTCCTTTATTCCTGAATCAGACTGCATGATGTCTCCATAACATCCCGTGAGTTAGGAAGGATCTAGAAAACCATCCGTGGTTCTGCTTCCTGTTTTCTTCTATCTTGGAAAAGTGACATTATTAACACTCATAGCAAGGGTTTGTTAACAAGTAGAAACTCGTTATTTATAATCAAAATTTTAACAGCAAGAGGCCCTCAGAAGAAGACAATGTCAAGTGTGTTAGCACAGAGGCATTTGGGAATCTCACACTATTCTTCATTAATTTGAATTTTAAAGTGGTGTCATCTCACAGACTGTGTTTTCTGAGGCAGAAAAGATATGATGTATGAACTTATGATTCTGTTTAGATCTGTAGCCATGATGGGAAAAGACAGAAGACGGGCCACCTCTGACCCTCTGTGGCCCGATGTCTGGGGAATGCAAGGCTAGTGGATGTACAGGAAAACACGAAGAAATGACTTTTTGCCATCGAATCCTGTTCCAATCAGGAACTGTAAACCTGGAAATTGTATGACACCGCAGTTGCTAAGAACATTGATTGTCAGAATGAAAAAGTTGGAAAAAAAACCATTATTTGGTGTTTTAGCAGTGTTTCTGAAAATATGTATGAAAAACTGAAGTAAGCTCAAGGATACAGTGTCTGAGAGAGGACCAAATCAATGATATAAGGAAAGGTCCTTCAGCGTGAGTGCCCGCTCCCCAAACGAGCATCTGGAGGGCCAAGAAATGGGGCATGATGATGCACAGCCATTTTAAGTCGTGTCACTCCCTCAGCTTCCCAATTTCAGGAAATTGTGGACTCTCCCCTTACACACTTGGATTGGATTAGTTGGGGTTCTCCAGAATATAAATATGAGTATTATACACACACACACACACGAGCTTTATTATAAAGATTATATATGCAAGTACGGGGTCTGAGAAGTCCCAAGTTCTGAAGTGAGCCAGTCGTAGACCCATGTAAGCTGATGATGTAAGTTCTGCTCAAGGCTGAGTCCAAAGGCAGCTGAAAGCCAGTGCCTCAGCTCAAAGACAGTCAGAGCAACAGTCCCTCTTACCATCTTGGTTTGATTCAAACCTCCCACGGGTTAGATGAGGCTCACCTGCATTAGGGAGGGCAATCTACTGTCCACTGATTCAAATGTTAATCTCATCCAGAAGCACCCAGAATCACGTGTGACCAAGTCATGTGTGACCAGAATCACGTGTGACCCTGTGGTCCAGTCAAGCTGACCCATGAAATCAACTCTCCTGATGCCCCACTGCCATGGTGACGCATTAGACTAAATTTAGTCCTTGGATTTTAGTTTGGGGATGTTCCATACATATGATATGGTCATGGATTCTTTACCATTAAGGGGTCCAAGAAGGAGACTCAGGGGTCTGGCAGTTGTGTGTGTGTGTGAGTGAGTGCATGTGGTATGAAGGATATGGAGACTTTCCTGGGCAGAGCTTCACAGCTTTCGGGTGACTTTCAGCTGGGTCCTCAACACCCAGCATGTAAACCATGCTGTGGCACATCACAGGCTGCAGGTCAGGGTCCTGAGTGGGACGGACATGTGTCCAGATGCACAGACTTCTTTTACAGGAAAGCTCGAAGGGGTTGTCACATTTCCTAACCTGGTGAGACCCCAGTATTTAATGACTTAGCAGTTATTACGGGCTTTGTGCTGACTCACTAATATGTCTAATTCTTAGAAATATGTTCCAAAACTCTACTACTTGGGATTTTCCACCTCTTTAAATGCTCATGAAAGATGTCCTACATGCTCAGATTCTGTTTGGGGTTAAGTCATTTTAAATCATGAGGAGTTACATTTTATAAGCTTTACTTATGAAATTCTGCCATACTATTTTCTGGGTTTACTTACGGATTTATCTCTTGCTGTGCCTAAAAGCTTAGCCATAGTTTGTCATAAAAATTCAGCTCCCATCACAGAGCCCTAGATTCTGTGAAACAGAAGTCTGATAACTGGTGGGAACTAATGGAAGGATTTTAAAGACATATTTTATATACATATTTTTAGCATTATGAACAGAGATTACTGATTTTTTTTATCTGTGTCTCCTATTTGTTTAATCATGTTTTTTATTTTATACTAAAGTATTTCTAAATAAAAGAGGAAAACTGTTTTATGGATCAATGATTTAAATTCCTTTTAATTTAAAAAATACAATCCTCTAAATACCACATTTATCTCACATTCTGCTTTTCATTACAATATTCCCTAAAGCATGGATTTTATAACTAAGGGAGCCTTTATAGTCATTATCATAAATATGACATTCATAATCACATTGCATGGTCTTTCACAAACTACATGGCCTTTCAGAGCATTTTAAGATCACATTTAGTTATTCATAGAGCCACCCAGTGAGAGCAGTTTCTCAGATGAATATTAGTTGAAGGCATGCTTTGGCTGTTTTACTTTATTTTGTGTATATGTGAAATTGTTATCAAGTATCTTGGCAAATTCCATCACCTCAAAAGATGGGAACAACTCCTGAGAGTTCCAGCAGGTGGCAGCATGTAATACCACAAACGCATGAATAGCCTCAAAAATCTAAGCACCAACAAGCTGTTCTGTCTCTTTTTAATGTGATTGAGGTTCCCCACCCCCATAAATGTGAAAGTAACTCTGTTTATATGTGAAAATATGTATCTATTTATATGTGAAAAGCCATTTTATGAAATGCCTTTTTAGTGCAGCGATGACATATGATACTAAGGTCAATAATAATTAAAAATACCTAAGATTTATTGAGGGCTAAATCATTCTTTCCACTGTTCTAAGCACTTATTAAGTATCCTCTACCTAAATACAACAACCTCTCTGTTGGTATTATCATTGTGCCTGTTTTAGAGATGAGAAAATCGAAGCAGGGACTTTGCCCATGTCTCCACAAGCCACTGAGTAGAGGAGGCAGGACTTTCAGCCAGGCTGCGGGGCTCCCATGGCCAGTCTTCTAACCACCACATCACGTGATTAAAATGAAAAGTATTAGGAAAAATACAATGAGTTTTCAGAAAAGAAAACTGAATAGTAAAGATAACTGTTACACAGAGACATTATGAGGTAATTCGGGTGTTGTCCAGTAAAAAATAAAGAAATTATGAATAAAACTAGAAGTCGTTCAAGAAGGAGAGAAAAAAGGAATTTCAAGAAGTCCTGGAGTTGAACGGTACACAGAGGAGAAGCCTGGCCACGTGCGGCGAGGAGAGGCATCACAGCGGGGCAGGAGAAATAAGAGGTCACGTGGGCACAGAGGTTTTATGGGCGTGCGGGCCACGGAGAAGGTGCCGAGTCTGGGGCATTATCAGAGGCATCCGTCCTTACAGCGTCCGCACGCTTCACCACCTCCACCTAATTCCACTGTGATTTCTTCATCCAGCTCAGTCAGTGTGTGGCTAGATGATGTGACTCCGCAGCAGGGCACAGGAGAGAGCTTATGAATATTTGTGTCCATACCTCCCTCTTGGTGTGAACATCAGAGAGAATAAGCAGATTTAATTGTTTACTGGCACACTGACTAATGTCTTCTATCCCTAAATCCTTACCCTTGCCTGGAGTCCTTGCTGTTTTCCTTTATCTCTGCCTCTAGTCCTTCGGATATTTACCTTGTTTTCTAAAACCTGGAGGGAGCTCCTCCCTTGGGGGCCCCTTTCCATCCCAGCTATTGGACTGTGTCAGTAATGACCGAGGGAGAGGCAGGAGGCAGGGAAGGAGAAGTAGGGGCCTGGGGAGGCAGAGAGTCTGGAACAGATCACAGCCGGTGTTGTAAAAGCTGCGGGTGCAACACAAAGCCCTCTCCTGGCATTGCTGACTCTCAGTGACAGTCATTTCTCCAGCTACACTGTAAATTCCTTGAAGAGGCTAGGCCACATTTTATTTAACTTTGAGCATCTCCCAACTGTATCTGCTCATCCGTCACACAGCACTTGAAACCCAGCAGGAATGCAGTGACTGGTTGGGAGGGTGGAGCCACTCAAATTCCAGCTCATGCGGCACCTTGTTGATCTTGGCCTGACCCTACACCACTTACCCAGGTTTCTTAGCAGCCATGGGCCAGCAGGGAAGCTGGCCAAGTGGAAATCCAGCAGAGATTCCTTTTCTAATTTGGGGGAGAGAAAAACAGCTACAAAAATATGGCTATGAAGAGAATAGCCAGGTGGTGTAAGTCACAGTTTAGAAAACAAAAAACACGCTCAAGAATGCTCTGCAGACCCTCGTTGAAATCAGGAGCCAAACTCTCACTCACAGACTGGAAGAAAAAGAAAGCACCCCCTGGAAGGAGAGATTGGTGCATATGTAGCACAGCCTGTGTGTGGGGCGGGGGCAGGAAGCTGTGTCAGGACTCAGGAGGACCCAGCTTTTGACTAATATCACCTCTTAACACATCACTCAGGGGTCAACACAGACATTCAGCCCATAACACCTGACACAGGTAGGACCACCCCTCTGAGAGCCACTGCTTTATTATGAGAAGAACTGTGGATATTTCTTACCTGACCTTGCTAAATGTCATCTTATTTTTTCCTCTGCCTGGGGCAGTCCCTTTAAGGGCAGGTCCTATTTCTCTAACAGTACATGAATATTCTGAGATGAATGTACATGTTCTTTAAAACTGAATAAAAATGCAATTATGATGAAAAACAAAATACACTAAGCCAAATGAAGAAAATAGAAGCTGTTGATGACATCACCCAAAGGTAGCCACCATATTTATTTATGAATTACAAAATTGACCATATAGTATATGTCCATGACAAAGACTTTTTCCCCTTAAAACTACTCTGTGCTGACAACTTCTGGGCCTACTGAACAATATAAACCAACATTAAGAGGAGGATGATAAAACCTTATTTGAATACACTGAAGTATTTTTGTCAAAAACTTGAATATAATCAAACCTGTATATCTAACTTCCAATCTATAGGCTACACAGGGATTAGAGGAACAAGTTGAATGACAGGAAGGCAATCAGCAAAATCAAGAATATGGGAAATTCTATGTGAAAAATAACTAATTTTAAATTATAATTGGAAATGACAAAATGTGGGGAGATTGTTATAGATTAAAAGAGGCATGAAAAAATGCAGTGTTTGGACCTCATTTGCATTCAGATTCAGGAGCCTTTCTTTAGGCATTTGTGAAGATGTGAACATAGGCTGGATATTAGTGTATGTAAAGTAATTATTGTTATTTCTATGATAACAGACTTGTGTTAAATTAAAGAAACATATATTGGCTAGTAATACATATTGAAGAATTTACAGGCAAAATGACACAGTAATAAGATTTGCTTTAAAATACTCTAGCAGAGACTTGTGTTTCTAGCTCTGATGGACTAGATTCCAGCAAATCAAACTTTCTAGATCCTCCACAATTAGAAAAGCAACCTGTGAAACTGCCCTTCTCACCTGCCGCCCTATCCCCCACCAAAATCTGTCCAGAGACAACAGAAAGCAGCCAGGGCAGCCAGAATTGAGGGCCTAAGAGCCCTGGGAGAAGAGATGATCGCAGAGGTGAGCCTGACGTCCCATTCTGCATCTCCCTGTGGCCTTTGCTGCTGTTTAAAATAAGCTGGACGAGGGTCTGGGAAGCCAAGGAGAAATCTGAGCAGAGAGCAGTGGCTGTGCCAGCTTTGGGCCATGTCATATCCCTGGGAGACTAAACTGGGATTCAGCCTACCAAACCAGCTAGGATTTGGGAGGCCAATTCCTCAGGGGCTAAGGAGAGAGCAGGGCTTTTATAAATCTCACCAGACTCAAGAAATAAACCTGAATTTAGGCCCACCAAGGACCAGGCACCCTGGAAGACATTCTAGACTCTTCAATTACACACCAAAATTCCAGACAGACTGTATCCCAAGAGAAGTGCAAACCAGAAATTGACCATGACTTTTAAAGTCTAGAACCCAAAACCCACCTCAAAACCAGGCAGTCTACGCTAGCAGCCTAGACTAGAGAGAAAAAAATCCTCCCCAGTGGGAGACATAGATGAACATGTTGCAGAACTCAAATCCAGATCAGGTTAGTAATATTTCTCTATTCCAACTGCTGCTCAAAAGTTAAGTGTTCACACAGATACTCAACAATTATTTATACTAAATAGCCAACATTTAATCAGTAGTTTCCAGGTATGTCAAGAAAAAGAAAAAGAAAAGAAAAAATAAACAATAGAAGCAGAACTACAGGTGATCCAGATACCGGCCTTCTTAGACAATAACTTAGGTCCTTACAATAACTATGATCATGGGGGTCAAGGAAAATGACAGCATGGGGAATTTCACCAGAGAATTTGAATGTATTAAAAAGGATTCAAGGAACATCTTCATTTGAAAAATACAGCAGCTGAAATAGATGGCTTTATTTGCAGATTATATTCAGCTGCAGGGAACATCTGTCCATAGAAATATCTAGAGAAAAATCATGTAAAATATAGGAAACTGCATAAGAGACATAAGATATGATGAAAAGGTCCCATATGTAATTAAAGCCTTTCTAGAAGATGGATAATGACTCCAGTCTTGGACAGCAACTACAAACTCAACCTGGAAAAAGAAATAGGAGCAAGAGAAGAAAATTCAGACATACAGGAGGTTGAGCAGACTGGGGACAGACATTTGGATTTGTTGAGTAAGCATTTAAATATATACATTCAGACTTGGAAGACAGCATTTTAAGAACATTGCATAGTGTCAAATTCCAGAGAAAAGTAATACATAAATACAAAACATTTACTGTTTAATTTCACAGATGCTTAGCACAATAAACTGGGATGCACAAGTTCCTTGCCAAAGTTAACATTATTTTAAGACACAGTCTAACAGACAGCCATGAAAAAAGTTCAATATATTTATCCAGAAGTTAGTACTAGGGGATAACTTACAAAAAAAAAACTGATTCTTTACTTAGAAAAGAAAGAATAATTCCTCAGGTAGCGAGGTTAGTTACATGATCTTAGACTCACAGGCACATGCCTCAAGTCAAAATTATTACGTGATTGGATGTAGTTTCGTTTATCTTTTAGCTTATAACTTCTTAGCTACTCTCCTTCCAAAATAGATAAAACTAATGTGCCTTCTAAAGGTCATGGCTGTATCCATGTGAAGTCTCTAAAATAGCACAAAATTAATTTATTTCCCATCTAAGCTGCTCTCCTGTCTGCCATTGAAAAAAATAATAAAATTGAAGTTAATTTAACTGCTTTCTTCTTGAGCTTCTTCTGGGTTTTCTTACTAAAACTCCAAATGAGTGTTTTTTATTATGCTCAGAAAATATTTTTCAATTGCCAATTCCCTTGCTGGCTCAATGTGCATTAGCAGACAGTGACTGATGGGACCTCTCAGTAATTTAACATCAAGGCACCAAGCCATTTGACAGGCCAGAGCACCCTACAGGAACACAATTATTTCTTCTGAGGATTTCATCATTCTCAAACTGGGTGAAGTCTATACAGTTGCACTTTTCTTAGGAAATATGACTTCCTTTGTTAATATTCTATGTACTTACATTCAATTGGAGGGAAAAAATTATGTTCTGGCTGATCTGAAAACACTTTTGCTAAAAATTACAAGTGGTTTGTGTAGAAAATAATGTCCACCCAAATTTATTCAGTTTTGAGAGATTTTAGGGCACTGAAAGTGAAGTGCTGACAACTTTGGCTTAATGTATGTATACTCTGCTTTTGGTTTTTTTTGAGCATCCCTGTTCCTCAGGCTTAGGTCAGAAAACTGAGGGGAAGGAGTTTAACACAATCCTCCTCCCCAAATCTTGGGCAGTGTGGAGGCAAAATCAGTGTTTATTTCCATAAAGCTCATTGCAGTATGTGGTGTCTAGCAACTAACAATAGATTATAGTCTCTAAATTCATCCATAAGTGAACACATTTCTTCATTGTAATCTATTAAGCTCAGGTGTCCAAGTGTCTTCTAGGTTTGAATCTGGGTTGAGCTGTCAGGTTCCTGACTTATTTCCTGTGTCCATATACCCACTTCATGGCCATATTGCTTAGAAACTTATAAATATCCAGTATGTTCAGTATTTTTCTTTATTCTTTTTTTCATTTTAGCTTTGTTTTTGCAATTACTTTGTCTCAACATCTGCTTTATTAATGTTTGAAATATGCTTAGGAAAAGCCTTGCATTCTTATATGGAAACATCAAAGAGATATTTCTATTTTATTTGAAGGGAAACACACTTCTGAAGGTTTAGAAGTAACTGTCTTTGTTTTTTTCCACCACATCATTGCACAGGATAGTTTATTTCCTGGCAGAAAAGAGCGTATGGTTTTAGTTTCCTTATCATCTTTGCTGAGCATTTTTTCCTGGATTATTTAAGGGTCTTTTCCTTCTGACCTCCAATTTCCTTCTTGGCTCCAACTTACTTGTTCAGGCTCAATAAAATAAGAGGCTAAAAGTCTGTTTGGTGAGATGAGAGGATGCTTATTCTTCTTCACAGATGCCACATGTTTGTTGAGGGACTGCTGAGCATCTAATAGTATGTTAATTTAGAAGAACAAACATTTGAATAAAACAATTTTTGTCTTCAAGAAGCTCCTAGTCCAAGTGAGGAGTGGGTTGAAAAAAGCACAATGAACCACATGGTAAGTTGTGTGACATAAGCTTGCATACAGAGCTGCAGGTTCAGAGAGGGAAAGCCACTCGAAGCTGAGAGAACCTGGGCTAAGGTAGGCATGAACATACCATATGCTGCATTTGGGGACAGTTGAAGCAAAAACTGCATCAGACAAAGGTAGACAGGTAAGGAAGACTTCACCCAAAGCTACTGCAGTCGGAGAGAGAGGCCTCAGTCTGAGCTTCACTCCATTGGAACAAAGTGGGTGGAGTTGGGGGGTAAGCACTGGATGAGAAGGAGGACACGGGCCATCTGTGTTAGCTAATTGTCTGCATCCAAAGAATAAGTAAACTTTCTTGTATCCGTGTTACAGGAGGTAGTTTTCCAACTTTCAGCAAATCACCCACCAAAGTTAGGCTCCTACCCTCCAGCAGAAACTGTGAGGTGG
This sequence comes from Smutsia gigantea, assembly GCA_032199065.1. Classification (NCBI taxonomy): domain Eukaryota; kingdom Metazoa; phylum Chordata; class Mammalia; order Pholidota; family Manidae; genus Smutsia; species Smutsia gigantea. The sequence goes on from JAVSCE010017078.1 coordinate 36,808, forward strand.
GGGCGCTGTCTCCCTGGATGTTCACACTCAAAGAGCTGGCTCCCAGGCCTCTGAGAAAGACATTCCTGGGTGGTAAAACTTGCAGGAGGCTTAAAAGGGCTTACAAAAGATCTGCGTACAGCACAAAGAGACAGACAAAGAATTTATAAGTTTTCTAAAGTAAATGCTGTAAGAAAAGAGAGATGAGGGCCTCGAGTAGGAGGAAGCCTGACTCAAGTGTAGACATGCAGAGGGAATATTCAGGCCATTTAAGGCTGAATCTACATCCTGGAGCACATGTCAGTAAAGAGAGGCCAGGTGACAGGGGGTGAGACATCCAGGGCTGGATTGTGGATAATCTTGAAAGTCTTGACATGCAGGTCAGGCTCCATTTCTGTAATAGCTGAGAGATCTTAAGCATGGGAATGAAATGATCAAACTTACAGATTTAAAAAGTTTGAAAGTTTGCATATTTTTATGAAAGAAGAATTGAAGAGGGTAAGACATGAAGAGTGAAAGGACATAAAATGGAATTATTTTGCTTAGTGGTCAAAACTCCATGACGGGGGCATTTATTATTCCCACTTCAACATGATACATTGGAGCTCAAAGTGTTCAGGTAACTTTTCCAAATGTTATATTTAGTAAATATGAGCAATTTCAAACTCACTGTTTCTCAGTGAGCCTAAGAGTGTCCCACTTGGCAATGGGGTTATGTTACGAATGGCCATCAAACAGAAAATGGGGCTTGCTTTGTGAGATGTGAGCTTACATGGTAATGGTCAGGTACAGTGATTCTGACTCTGTGGCGCTTGGATGATTATGGAGGACTGTGCAGTGAATCATTGTCAATGTCAGATGAATTGAGACAGACATCAACTCCTTCTACAAGCACACACCTGGGTTCTTGGTCATCGTAAGCTTCTTTCGGTTTCTTAGACTGAATGAGATAATACACATAAAACAGCTTTGAAAACCCCAAGAGATGAAGACTATTACTTTCACATTAGAAGAATATAAATTGTTTGTAAGTCAATTTCCATCATAAGTGCTCTAGGGTGGATTATACTTAGTGAAATCCTATTATGAATTATGTATAAGGTGAGAAATTACTTCCTGTTATATCATTGTGGATTTTCATATTTGGGGGGCTGTCTGTGGATGACTCAAAAATGCTCCTTGAAATCCAAAATACCACCTTGAGAAAATATCCATTTAAATATCCATCACTTGGTGTAGCTCTGGGGAGGAAGGGTATTCCCAGCCTGGGGCACGTCCCCTCTATGAATCCAACAAAGTCAAGGAATAGGGCAGGTTGGAAAAAAGGCTTCTATTTCTTAGAGTCACTAGCCAGGCCCCCGACCGACCGTCCCCTCTGGACCCCGCACATGCTCTCGCCTTTGCCCTCCCCTTCCAGCAGGAACTCCATCGGAGGGTCCTTGGGGACTGGCAAGTGCCAGACCAATTAGGTACCAGATGCAGAGGGAAAGAAAAAATTGTTTTCTCTCCACTCCTTGCTCCGGATTGACCAGAGGCTCTGTTGTGGTCAACGCCTACTGGTATGTAAATGGACTAAGGCTAGATGGATTCTCCCAATTCTGCCACTTACCCCACACTTGGGAAATTTCGTGTTACAAGTTACGTAAAGTCCAATTCAAGCTGTTACTGGGTTTCTATCAGTCTGGCATCAGGAGAGCCTTTCTGTGACAGCTGAAGCAATGTGGCAGGGCCAGTTTCATCCTGGCTCTTCCCTCTCCTCACTCAGCATTGGTTCATTCCTGCTCTGCAAGGGCTGTTCAGCTCCCACCACCATTCTGCTGGTCATCCTCAAGGAACAGCAAAATGGCATGAATATCGCATGGTCCATGTGGGGAGAGTGCATCTCTCCCAAGACGTTCTTTGTAAAGAAGAGGACTTTAGTTAGTAGGGCCAGAAATTTCATGGCAGATTCAGAAAAAGAGATGCTTTAGCTGAGTGGGGAGGAAGAAGGAAGCAAATAGCTGGGCATTTCTGGTTGGGCAAGGTGGCGAGCAGAGGCGCTATCCCCTGGAAGAGAACAGCCAGGACACTGGGTGAGGGCAGAGTGGTGATGGCCCTTTCAATTTTGTTTGATTACAGATAATGTAATATTACATTCTTTCTTTTTTGATTTTTTTCCTCTTGAAAGGAGACTACAGTGCTCAGAGCCTCAGCAGGGTATAAAACTAACACTATAATTGCTTTTTACTTAAAGTTCGATTTAAGAAATGTTGCGTAGTAACAATAGCCATTTCTGTTCTGAGAACTTTTACATGTGTAATTTCATCTAATCTTTCCAACAACACTATAAATACGATTATTAGGCCCATTTAACAGATGAGGAGTGAGAGGCTTGGAGAATATGAACACATATTCCCGTGGAGGGTGGACTCCCACTTGAGACTTGATTCCAAATTGTGTACTCTTAATAACTCCCCTTTTTTGCAACCATCCTATCTGAACAATAAAACTTCATTAATTATTAGGAAAGCAAGGAACAATCCTTTTGAATTAGTCTAACGCTTCGAAAATACACTATCTAAAAGAAGACTGGGGTCGTATGTGAAAACTGGTCAACAGGACACCATTGGGTAGTTGTTTTCAGAGTACTTGCTTTATTGAAATTTTGGAGTGACACTAAATTAATAAGAATGCATCTAAAATATTGTACAGTTTAAATACTTCCATATTTTAATGTTATTATTTTATTCGCTGTGTATCTTTGAATTTTTTATAGGCTAATGTTCCAATTCATTCACACATATGTCTTCTCCATGTATCTCCTACAAGGTGTTCTATGTTGGCCTGGCTAATTTGGCTCATTTAATGCTGATTCTTTTAACCATATGGGGACTCACTGCGGGATTATTACTGAGGTTATGTAAGGGAATTTGTCCGAGAAGATGGCACCCAGCTCTACCACACACAGAGAAGTCTTTGAGAGATAATGATAACATCTTTCAATAAATGAGCAATTTTGGTCAGCACGCTGGGCCATGCTCCTTTCTCTTGCTTATGGAAATATTTCAGACCAGCCCACCACAATATGTGCAAGTGTCCACATGGAATCCATCTTGATGAAGTGTTGTAGATGTTTGGGAATGTTTGCTTTCCTGAGCTACAAATTACAATACAAAGTATATAATGAATGTATGCAGCCTATTGTCTGAGATGCTATGCATTAAAGATTCCACCGCATGCATGGAGTACAATGTAAAATCATTTCTGAGGACCACGACTGGAACAAATCTTTAACCAAAACACCACATATTTTTGGCCTTGCAATTTAATAAATGCCTTTGTAAATGGGATATGAAACTGATTTGAGATTTTAATAAATTAAATGCTCAATAATATATTTTTCCTTTGAGCAGTAAGTATTTCCTTCCACAAGCTTATGTGAAACCTAATTTGAAGTGTGTTTTGGGGTATGGGGTATGCCAACCTGCAGCTTTCAGGAAATATGCATCCTTGAAGAGCAAAGTAGGTAGAAATTATAGAGTGAAAGATACCAGTAGTGAGAACAATCCTGTGCCTGGTTAGTCATCTAATTACCACTCTACACTTGATAAAAGTCTATGCTCACAGTGGATTCTCTGCAAATGAATGTTCAGTTTTATGAATTACATTTAATTCACTTAGGAGTGCAGATAGCACCTGTTGTGAAAAAGCCACCCCAAAAAAAGACATGGGTTGGCAGCTAAGTCATTTGCTTTGGTGACTTAGTTAAAACCTGTTTCTAACCTCTGTCATTTTAGTAGTCTCATTCATCATTTCATAATTTTTTAGGTATTTCTTTTCAAGAGACAATTTTCCCTACTTGAATACTTCTGCTAAATGTACTTTAAGTGTCATTCCTTAATGCAGGTTTCCTCCCTCAAGTCCACACACATTTTATTTGCTTATAGGTGCTCTGGTTTATCCTTGTCCCTTCTCCATATGATTACACTCTTTTAGAGAAGGGAACTGTATTTCCAAAGCTCCAAATTTGCTCTTATCTGTATGCAATAAGCATCCAATTAGTGGAAAACTGGATTTCCTATGGCTAACAGATTAAGTCCTAAAGTGACATAGCATTAAAAATAGGGGGCATAATAGACAAATGTTAATGATCACAGTTTTCCTGAAATATTAATAGGCCTTTAATCTTGTCATTATCATGGGCTTTGTGCCCTTTCTAGGGTGAATTAAGCCTTGCTCCTTATCACAGGATTTGACTAAAATTTTAATTATTGATATAATACAACCCTATTATAACACAGCTCATTATTCAAGTCAGATCTATTAATACATTAAGCACCCACTTTTCACTGGAACTATGCAAGGTGCTTTGGGGACACAAGTTAGAAGCAAAAGACAAAATGTCACAATCTTTGGGTTTCTAATGTATTCAGATATATGGTAGCCCAATGATTACCCCCTGAGATTTTACAATCACATACTGCAAAAATCTGAAATAATATGGAGAGTTTATAACATAATGGAGGAGACAAATGCATAAACAGATCATTTTAATATTGCATAGTTTTTTCCCCAGTTGGTGACCTGCTCAGGAGATATGAAATGGCACTCAACAGTGGTTCAGGAAGACATCACTGATCAAGTGAGGACATATCTGCATCTTGAAGGAGTTTGTGTGAGCAATGCAAGTTCGGGAGACTTCTGGGGAACAAGACCACATGAGCAAGCTGCATAAGGCATGTCTAATGCAGGACCCTAAATGCTTGACACAGGAGGAGGGCAAAAAGCTGTCAGATGAGTCTGGAAAGCTGAGGATCTCCTTACCCACATTCACTGAATTTAACTAGGCTTTGATGTGGCATGACCTCCAAATATCGGTCACTTACCCACTACACACTCATTTTTGATCAGGTGAAGCAGCCCATCAGATCCTGCCGCAAGTCGCCAGCATTGTTACAGAGTACAGCACATCACCCTGCCTTTCCTGGCTTATGCCACAAAGGACGGCCACAGGATACAGGACCTTGAGGAAGAAATAGATTTTCCAGACATGACTTGTCCTTGTGGGAGAGAAACTGTCCCGGACACACAGATTAAACTCCACACAGGACAGGAGAGGCCAGTTCCCATGTCTGTGGCACAGGATGGAGGTGAGAAGGTTTTTTTGTAAAGCTGTAAGTTACCCTCTCCTACCCAACCATGCCCATCTAACTCCAGTAGGATGGCAGATAGAATTCTTTAGGGATTTGAGATGGTTTTAAGTCGATTTAGCTTGAATTTCAAATGATGTCTGGGTTATTATTAGCACAATGCCAGACTTAAGGGATGGTCTCAGTTGGTGTTTCTCCTGACCCTACCCAACCATGGTTGGAGAAAAGAAATAGTATTAGCTGGCAAACTAAAATGACAGTGACTTCAAATCACAGGCAAGATATGCATTTGAGAATCTAGGTTTTAGGGAAGGGCATAGCAATTAGTGCATTTCATGTCAGCCTCAAGTGATTTTTCTTTTTACAAACGACTGCAATTTTTTAATCCTTACAATTCATTAAGCAACTAATCACATGCCACTGACATCTACTGTTTACATACTTCATGATTAGGGTTCATGTTTCAATGTCCTATTTCTGACCTTGGTTGTAACTTCCTCAAATCCAAAAGCCTTGTGTTACATCCATGTCATCGCCACAGCGCACAGCTGCTAATAACAGTCCACAAACCATCATTCCTGGTGGTGATGCTGTGTCCACAAGAACCTTGTTTGCCTCCTTTATCAGTTAAGGTGGTATAATTGCTTTTCTTAGACCTCCTTTTGGATTATTTTAAACAAGAACTTCTCCTTGAAACTAAGACTGAGACACACATGAACTTATCTTCTGGTCTGAGCTATAGGCAGAGGGGCATAGTTCAGCTTTTTACCATTACCTGGTAAAAAGATAGGAAAAAAATAAAAAGGAAATGTTTAACCTAATCATGAGTGGTCGTTCATCAGAACCCTGACTTCCTCTGGATGCTAACATTAGGTACATGGAACAGGCCTTGGCCTTGTTAGAGAATAAAAGCAGAGGAAATGATGTCAGCAGCAAACTGGGGTGCAGGATGAGAGAGCTCACAAAAATGACACTGGAGGGAACATTCAGAGAAGGGCACATGAGCAAGGACCTCAGCAGGACAAAAGCTGACAGGAGGAAGAGGGTACTTGACTGGCAGCCTCCCAAGATGTGCTGATTAACTTAGCCTCCAGTTTCATGAAATGGAAGTCAGTGTAAATTATAGAACATTTAACTTAAGGTTATTAACGGATTAATATTAGTATTAAAGAGAGTAAGAATTTGTTTCTTTTTCCAGATGCTTGGATTGAGTCATTTTTAACCTTGCCATTTCTGTTAGTTTGCAAATATAGCAAACATTTGACTTCTTCATGTTTCAGTAACATCACGATGGTGACGTGAATTACTCATTAGTCTCCCCAAACACCCGATACACTTTCATATTTCTGTTCTCATGAGAGTTGCCCCTTCTGCCTGTAACGTCTTTCCTCTAGCCTCAGTCCAAATGTCACTTTTTGTCTGGATCATTCTGTGATCTGCCTGGAGAACATGAGGTGCCCACCCCACTGCTGAGTCTCACATGTATACCTGTATAGTGTGTCTATTACAGCCCTTATGATGTATCACTAGCGTTAGTAATTATGTGTCTCTTCCTCTGAGCCCAGGAGAGTAGGAATAATGTGTTATTTTGACTTCCCAGTGGCTAGCTGGTACATAAATAAACTAAGAGCTTAAACAGAAGGTGAGAAACTCAAGGTCCTGAGCAGGGAAGACACCTTGCCATCAGAGCTACAGGGGACAGGTTTTATGTTATTGGTTTAGTTGTTTGCTGATTAGACTGATAAATCCCAAGGTTGTGATTTAAACCCTTCTGTCTCCTTTTACTGCGTCTGAGGGGTGGGTAACCAAAGCGTGGGCTCAGAGACCCAGGTCTTGGGTGGTGGCAGGGAGGAGAGAGATACTGGGTTGTCCTCAGTTGTGGGGGGGAATGGGTTCAGGCACAGAGCAAACCCCCCTTTGCTTGAATCTGTTCCCTCTTGTCCCTTTTTCAAATGGCCCCCATCCCTCTGTTCTCTGCCTAGGGTCACAGCCTGTGGCAGCACGTCATAAAATACATGTTGGGAGAGGAGGAGGAAAAGATGGCGGCATGAGTAGGGTGGCGGAAATCTCCTCCCAAAACCACATATATTTTGAAAATACAGCAAAAACAACTATTCGTAAAAGAGTGACCAGAAGATACAGTACACTAGCCAGGCTACATCTGCGAGAACCCAACACAGAAAAGGGTAAAATACAAAGCGGTGACCTGGTGGGACCCGAACACTCCCCAACCCCAGCTCACTGGCGGGAGGAAAAGAATCAGAGTGGATGGGAAAGTAAGCACAGGACTGCTAAATAACCAGCCCTAGTAATCTGCCCTGGGAGCACAGACACACATTGCATGGTGCTCTGGATATTAGAGGAGCGGAAAAGCAAAATCTGAGACTAAGCCTGCGAACAGGTTCCCACAGCCGGCTGCCCTGGGACAAAAGAAAAGCAGGCACTTTAAAAGTCTTAAAGAGACAAGGGGTTAACAGGTGGACAAAATCGTCCTGGCACACTCAGCCCAGCAGGCTGGGAACTTTAAGGAACTTCAGGCACCCTAACCCCTTGTTTGGCAACGCAGCTCCAAGGCGCCTCACAGCTATAGCAGCCTGCCGTTCCTTTCCCCCGCTGACACTGCAGGCAAACCGGCTGACCCGCTGTTGCTGCAGGACAGCAGTGGAGCAGCCCCGCCTACAGCAACCACACAGCTTAGCACAGAGGCTGTTCCCTGCACGTGGCTGACCAGCACAGACAGCGGAGACAGGCGCAGAGTCCAGAAGGCACGAAGGGGCTCTGTTCTCGCAGCAGAACATGTACCACTCGCCTGCAACCTCCGCCAGTGCTCTAGGTCAATCCGAGGACCGCCCTGCCCACAGCAGCTTAGGGGATTAACCAAGAGGCTGCTCCCTGAGCACGGTTGACTGGCACAGACAGAGAAGATGGGCACAGAGTCTGGGAGGCATGAAGGGGCTTTGTTCTTGTGGCAGAATATATGCTACTCGCCTGTGACCCCCACCAGCACCCTAGGCCATCCTGAGGACCTCCCTGCCCACAGCAGCTTAGGGGATTAACCCAGAGGCTGCTCCCTGTGTGCAGTTAACTGGCACAGACAGCAGACACAGGCAAGACGACTGCCAAGCAAGAAGGGACTTTGTTGTCCCAGCTGATACATGCGCCACTTGGCGGCAACTACTCCCGTCACCATGAAAAAGCAGAAGAACCTTGTTCAATCCAAAATCCCTCAAACACCAGAGACTGCTAAGACTGAAATCACAAATCTTACTGAAAAAGAATTCAAAATAAGAGTCATAAGCATGCTAATGGAGCTACAGAGAAATATTCAAGAGCTAAGGGATGAATTCAGGAAGGAGATAACAGAAATTAAACAAACAATGGAAGGAGTTAAGAGCAGACTGGATGAGGTGGAAAGACTGTTAATGGAATAGAAATCAGAGAACAGGAATACAGAGAAGCTGAGGCAGAGAGAGATAAAAGGATTTCTAGGAATGAAAAAAATATTAAGAGAACTGTGTGACCAATCCAAATGGAACAATATTCACATTTTGGGGTAACAGAAGAAGAAGAGAGAGAAAAAGGGATGGAAAGTGCCTTTGAAGAAATTATTGCTGAAAACGTCCTCAATCTGGTGAAGGAAATAGTTTCTCAGACCATGGAAGTCCACAGATATCCCAACACAAGGGGCCCAAGGAGGACAACACCAAGATATACAATAACTAAAATGGCAAAGATGAAAGACAAGGACAGAGTATTAAAAGCTGCCAGAGAGAGAAAAAAGATCAGCTACAAAGGAAAATACATCAAGTTACCATGAGACTTCTCAGCAGAAGTCTTACATGCCAGAAGGAAATGGCATGATATAGTCAATGCAATGAAACAGAAGGGCCTTGAACCAAGAATACTACATTCAGCAAGGTTATCATTTAAATTTGAAGGAGGGATTAAACAATTCCAGGATAAGCAAAAGGTGAGGGAATTTACCTCCCACAAACCATCTCTACAATGTATTTTAAAGGGACTGCTTTAGATGGAAGTATGCCTAAGGCTAAATAGATGTCACCAGAGAAAATAAACCCACAGCAAAAAAGTAGACCAAACAAATACTAATTAAATGCAAAATAAAATCAGCTATCCACAAAATCAGTCAAGGGAATCACAAAGAGTACAGAATAAAACACCTAATATATAAAGAGTGGAGGAGGAAGAAAAAGAAGGGAGAGAAATAAAGAATCATCAGACTGTGTTTATAGTAGCATAATAAGTGAGTTAAGGTAGACGGTTAGATAGTAAAGAGCTGCCCTTGAACCTTTGGTAACCATGAATCCAAAGCTTGCAATGCCAATAAGTACATACCTATCGATAATCACCGTAAATGTAAATGGGCTGAATGCACCAATCAAAAGACACAGAGTAAAGGAATGGATAAAAAAGCAAGACCCATCTATATGCTGCCTACAAGAGACTCACTTCAAACCCAAAGACATACACAAACTAAAAGTGAAGGGATGGAAAAAGATATTTCATGCAAACAATAGGGAAAAAAAAGCAGGTGTTGCAGTACTTGCATCAGACAAAACAGACTTCAAAACAAAGAAGGTAACAAGAGACAAAGAAGGACATTACATAATGATAAAAGGGTCAGTTCCACAAGAGGATATAACCATTATAAATATCTATGCATCCAACACAGGATCACCTACATATGTGGAACAAATACTAACAGAATTAAAGGGAGAAATAGAATGCAATGCATTTATTTTAGGAAACTTCAACACACCACTCACTCCAAAGGACAGATCAACCAGACAGAAAATAACTAAGGACACAGAGGCACTGAACAACACATTAGAACAGAAGGACCTAACAGACATCTATAGAACATTCCACCCAAAGAAGGAGGATACACATTCTTCTCAAGTGCACATGGAACATTTTCCAGAATAAACCATATACTAGGCCAAAAAAATATCCTCAGTAAATTCAAAAAGATTGAAATTGTACCAACCAATTTCTCAGATACTAAAGGTATAAAACGAGAAACAAATTGTACAAAGAAAACAAAAAGCCTCACAAACACATGGAGGCTTCACAACATGCCCCTAAATAATCAATGGATCAATGATCAAATTAAAACAGATATCAAGCAATATATGGAGACAAATGAAAACAACAGCACAATGCCCCAACTTCTGTGGGATGCAGCAAAGGCAGTTCTAGGAGGAAAGTATATAGAAATCCGGGTCTATTTAAAGAAGGAAGAACAATCCCAAATGAATTGTCTAAATTCACAACTATTGAAACTGGAAAAAGAAGAACAAATGAGGCCCAAAGTCACCAGAAGGAGGGACATAATAAAGATCAGAGAAGAAATAAATAAAATTGAGAAGAATAAAACAATAGAAAAAATCAAAGAAACCAAGAGCTGGTTCTTTGAAAAATAAACAAAATAGATAAACCCCTAGCCAGACTTATTAAGAGAAAAAGAGAATCTACACACATAAACAGAATCAGAAATGAGAAAGGAAAAATCATGAGGGACCCCACAAAAATACAAAGAATTATTAGAGAATACTATGAAAATCTATATGCTAACAAACTGGATAACCTAGAAGAAATGGACAACTTTCTAGAAAAATACAAGCATCCAAGACTGACCCAGGGAGAATCATAAAATCTAAACAGACCAATTAACAGCAATGAAATTGAATCGGTAATCAAAAACTACCCAAGAACAAAACCCCTGAGCCAGATGGATTTACTGCTGAGTTTTATCAAACATTTACAGAAGACATAATACCCATTCTCCTTAAAGTTTTCCAAACAATAGAAGAAGAGGAGGGAGTACTTCCAAACTCATTCTATGAAGCCAACATCACTCTAATACCAAAACCGGGCAAAGACACCACAAAAAAAGAAAATTACAGACCAATATCCCTGATGAACATAGATGCAAAAATACTCAACAAAATATTAGCAAACCGAATTCAAAAATACATCAAGAGGATCATACACCATGAACAAGTAGGATTCATCTCAGGGATGCAAGGATTGGTACATTTGAAAATCCATCAACATCCGAAAATCCATCAACATCATCCATCACACCAACAAAAAGAAGGACAAATACCACATCATCATCTCCATAGATGCTAAAAAAGCATTTGATAAAATTCAACATCCATTCATGATAAAAACTTTCAACAAAATGGGTATAGAGGGCAAGTACCTCAACATAATAAAGGCCATATGACAAACCCATAGCCAACATCATACTTAACAGCAAGAAGCTGAAAGCTTTTCCTCTAAGATCAGGAACAAGGCAAGGATGCCCACTCTCCCAGCTTTTATTCAACATAGTACTGGGGGTCCTAGCCACAGCAATCAGACAACCCAAAGAAATAAAAGTTATCCAGAATGGTAAGGAAGAAGTCAAACTGTCACTGTTTGCAGATGACATGACATTGTACATAAAAAACCCTAAAGAATCCACTCCATAACTACTAGAACTAATATATGAATTCAGCAGAGTTGCAGGACACAAAGTTAATACACAGAAATCTGTTGCATTCCTATACACTAACGATGAACTAGCAGAAAGAGAAATCAGGAAAACAATTTCATTCACAGTTGCATCAAAAAAAAAAACCCCTAGGAATAAACCTAACCAAGGCAGTGAAAGACCTATACCCTGAAAACTATAAGACACTCTTAAGAGAAATTAAAGAGAACACTAATAAATGGAAATTTATCCCATGCTCTTGGCTAGGAAGAATTAATATTGTCAAAATAGCCATCATGCCTGAAGCAATCTACAGATTCAATGCAATCCCTACCAAAATACCTACAGCATTCTTCAATGAACTGGAACAAATAGTTATAAAATTCACATGGAACCACAAAAGACCCTGAATAGCCTAAGCAATCTTAAGAAGGAAGACTAAAGCAGGGGGGATCTCGCTTCCCAACTTCAAGCTTTACTGCAAAGCCACAGTAATCAAGACAATTTGGTACTGGCACAAGAACAGATCCATAGACCAGTGGAACAGAACAGAGAGTCCAGATATTAAACCAAACATATATGATCAATTAATATATGATAAAGGAGCCATGGATATACAATGGGGAAATGACAGCCTCTTCAACAGCTGGTGTTGGCAAAACTGGACAGCTACATGTAAGGGAATAAAACTGGATTACTGTCTAACGCCATACACAAAGTAAACTCGAAGTGAATCAACGACCTGAATGTAAGTCATGAAACCATAAAACTCTTAGAAGAAAACATAGGCAAAACTCTCTTGAATATAAATATGAACAACTCCTTCATAAACATATCTCTATGGGCAAGGGAAACAAAAGCAAAAATGAACAAGTGGGACTATATCAAACTAAAAAGCTTCTGTACAGCAAAGGACACCATCAGTAGAACAAAAGGGCATTCTACAGTATGGGAGAATATATTTATAAATGACATATCTGATAAAGTGTTGGCATCCAAAATATACAAAGAGCTCACACACCTCAACAAACAAAAAGCAAATAAGCCAATTAAAAAATAGGCAGATGATCTGAACAGACACTTCTCCAAAGAAGAAATTCAGATGGCCAACAGGCACATGAAAAGATGCTCCACATTGCTAATCATCAGAGAAATGCAAATTAAAACCACAATGTGATATCACCTCACACCAGTTAGGATGGCCAACATCCAAAATACAAACAACAACAAATGTTGGTGAGGATGTGGAGAAAGGGGAACCCTTCTACACTGCTGGTGGGAATGTAAAATAGTTCAACCATTGTGGAAAGCAGTATGGAGGTTCCTCAAAAACTAAAAGTAGAAATACCATTTGACCCAGGAATTCCACTCCTAGGAATTTACCCTAAGAATGCAGCGTCCCAGTTTCAAAAAGACATATGCACCCCTATGTTTATAGCAGCACTATTTACAGTAGCCAAGAAATGGAAGCAACCTAAGTGTCTATCAGTAGATGAATGGATAAAGAAGAAGTGGTACATATATACAACGGAATATTATTCAGCCATAAGAAGAAAACAAATCCTACCATTTGCCACAACATGGATGGAGCTAAGAGGGTATTATGCTCAGTGAAATAAGCCAGGCGGAGAAAGACAAGTACCAAATGATTTCACTCAACTGTGGAGTATAAGAACAAAGAAAAAACTGAAGGAAAAATACAGCAGCAGACTCACAGAACCCAAGAATGGACTAACAGTTACCAAAGGGAAAGGGACTGGGGAGGGTGGGTGGGAAGGGAGGGATAAGGGGAATAATGGATATTACGATTAGCACACATAATGTGGAAGGGACACAGGAAAGGCAGTGTAGCACACAGAAGACAAGTAGTGATTCTATAGCATCTTACTATGCTGACAGACAGTGACTGTAATGGGGTATTTGGTGGGGACTTGATAATGGAGGGAATCTAGTAACTACAATGTTGCTCATGTAGTTGTATATTAATGATACCAAAAAAAAAATAAATAGATGTTGGTTCAATTATGAATAAGAAATAAGAATCACAGATGAAACACAGCAAATATCAATAAAAACTTGGTGAAACAGAGAAACAAGTGTTAAATAAGAATTGAGAACATACTAGCATGTAAGAGAAATGGGACAGTCTTATAAATACAAAGCAATTTTCCTGTGATTTCTCAAACAAGAGCAAAATGCTTTCGTTGTATGTCCAAGTAACCACCTTTGGTTTCCTTTGTATTAATATGTTTAATGGATGTTTGTGTGATCTTTTAAGGCTTAAATGGGATTCTGCGAAAACCAACAATGTGCTCTGGTTGCAGTTAGCTTTCCTTAATCTCTCAATCTTGCAGAGATGAAGGAAAATTATTTTTTGAAGCCAGGTTATATTTCACATAGGACACTGAAAATTTACACATAAAAATATATAATCTAGGTGAATGGCTTCTTGGTGATAGTAAGGCTATCCCAAATTTAAGCAACATTCAAGTGTCATTGGTTGATCAGACACAAATGATGATTCACTCTATGATTCCATTTATGTGTCAATCCAGAAAAGACAAAACTGTAGTGACAGAAAGAATAGTGCTCTCAGGGGCTAGGATTGGCTGCAAAGAGGTGCAAAGGAGTTTTGGAGGTGATGAAAATGTTCAGTGTCATATAGTGGTGGTTAAATGATTGTTTTTGGAAAATTCATCATACTGTATACTGAAAATTAGTCATTTTCGTAGTAGGTCAATGATAGCTCAATAAAGCTGACAAAATTTATTTACCATGCTGGATGCATTATAAACTGATTTTTTAGGTCATCACTGCAATTTTTTTCTGTTTCGGAGTTACATTTTGAAGAAATTTAGAAAATTCAAGTGTTTCTAATGCTATTGCAGGCCGTATTACAGGCTACCATTGAGCTAAAATAAAATCAGTTTTTGATAAGGCATTGAAGATGAGGGGGCATGGGATGAAGGAAGAAGTTGGAATCAGTACAACCCCTGTCTCATTTCCTGGTGTATGAATTGAGGATGCTGGTACCTTACCACTGATGGTTACTGACCCCAGAGTTTTGCGTGTGGTATTGATTAACTCCTTGTTAACCATGGCTTCACACATGTGCACACACTCAGGCATTGTGTCCTGGAGAAACATCAAAACTGGACTCCCATCTCTATCACTTACTAGCTGTGGGATCTTGGACAAATTGCTTATATTTCTGAGCCGTTTCTGAAAATGGGCCTAATAAAAGCTTCCTCAGCTTATAAGCCCCAACATAAAATCCTAACACCCAATATTGTGAGAGATTCAAATGGTGTTGTCACTTTCACTATCAAAAGCGGTGCGACAGGAGCCAATGCTAGGCGAGTGCGTGGCCGTGCCGTGAGGTCAACGGTGGCAGTGCCCTCTCCCTCCCTGTTCCTGGCCCTCATCAGCAACACTGGCACTGCCTGCCTCACAGCGAGGGGCACATTTCATCACCTGTTTAATGACTTCAGGCATTGAGCTCCATGGAGTTATACCTCTATCACTCTTGTTCTCTTACACACTTTGCATTATGAGAGATTACTGAAGAATGTGCCAGTTTTAACTCACATTAACAATCACCAACGTAAAAACCTTTATTTCTCAGAAGCTAATACTTCAGTCGCAGGATAAATATAAACATAATAAATACAAATATGAAATGTATATGTTGTTCTATTTCTCAATCTAATATCACAATACATTTTGATGTTTCGCCCTGTCCTCTTTCCATGTTAAATGGCCCAGGCTTTCGCTAGCTCACTGAGATGACTCTTTGTCATCCTTGCCCTGTTTCCAGCCTAGAATTCCTTTCCTCATGAATTTCTTGCAGACAAAAGCTTCCTCAACTTACAAGCCCCAACATTTATAGAACATCCTTCATTAAACTTCCTTTGCTGTGAGCAATCATAATAAATTTGACTATTTACTCATATTCATTTATACCTGCATTTACAATCCTTTTATTATTTGTATTCCTATGTTTACTTGTAAACATTGACTCCTAACCCATAGATAAAATTTATTGCAATTTACTTTTTGCTGGGTACTATACATGGATTACTCAGGGAGTCCTCTATATGACCCCATGAGGGGAGACGGCATTGTGACCTTAACCTTAATAAGGAAATTGAAGGAACTAGATGTTAAGTATTTTGTCAAAGTCTTGCAGCTAGTAAACAAAGACAAGGAGATTCAAAGGCTCAGACTGATAGTCCCTTTACACAAGTGCATTTGTTTAAATATCTGTGCCTTTAGGTAGTCTTTAATCCCTCAGAGAGCACAAGACCCTTCTTCCTTATGTCTGAAGTGCTTAGCACATGACTTGGCATGTAATAAATTGATAAGTACTGGTTGAATAACTGAATGGAAGTACTTATGTGCAAATTGTGATCGCCAAAATGTATTACTTCTAATAGTGGAGAATATATTTGTTCAGCAAGTTAACAATGGATGATTAAACTAATAGGAAAAGGAAATTTAGATATTTTTCTAAAGAATAATTGCAATGAAAACTAAATGTAAAAATTGTTCAATCTCCTTTTCTTTTATTCATAGACTCATCATGAGCTTAGCACCCGATATTCGCCGTGAACTATATTCAGGGTTGAATGAAGTTCGTTCTTTCTTATGCACATGCTTGCCATTCACATCTGGGTCTCTCACATGACCCATCAGCTTACCTCATCAAAACTGTCCCACAACAACTTTTTAAAATTGATTGGTTCTGTTACAAAGGAATAGAAAATGTGTAAGGAACGGCAAGGGCACAATCCAGTCATCATTCTAGCACTGTGTCAACTCTGGAGCGATGCCTGCACGTGCCTTGCATACCCACCATTCACAGACAAGTGCAGATGATGATAAAAATTCATCTCTAAAAGGCCCATCAAGGGTGTATAGGCTTATCCTATGTTTTAAGTATGAGAAACAGAGATGGAGAGAAGTTACAGTGATGTTCCCCAAGTCACACATTTAGTGGATATTAAAGCCAAGACAAGAACACAGGTATTGTGTCAATCCCACTCTCTGTGATAGTTTTTGATTGTAACATTATGTAGGGTAGCAGCCAGCTGAATAGATGGTTTCATGGCATATACAATGACTGAGTAGTAATTAATCATGTGATTTCAAGCCTTACTGATTACAGCTGCCATATATTGGTTACTTGTCATATGCAGGGAACTGTACGTTCATATCTGGCCACCTCACATATGATAGATGCTCTCATTCAGATTTTATGGGTAAGAACAAAAAGACTTAGGAAAGTTAATACCTTTATCCCTGGCCATGCTACAGTTAATCATGAAACTAACACCCTGACCCACATTTCATCTGAGGAAGACTCCCCAGCCCCTGGCAAGGAAGCTCTCCCCCGGGAGGCAGGCTTAGCTCTGAGTGGAGACGGGAGGAGAGGCTAGCTCATGTCTAAGGTTCCTTCCTGCTTCAATAATCAGTGATCTGATTTGATTCCAGGTACAATTATGGAAGTCAGTGTGTTAAAAAAACAATCATTAACTAACTCTAAATTTAAACTATTGGGGATTCAGTGTTCTTAAAAGGTTACTTATTTTTTTCTCCACAAAGTACAGTGAACTGATCTCAAAGCTCCCGGGTATCAAATGGATCTTTGTAGCTGTCACATAGAGAAGAGGAGACTGCCCTAGTATGGATGGCCTGCTAGGTGAACCATGCTCATTTGTTCATTAACATTTTTACCTACTTGTAATTGAAAGGATGATACACCTACAATTTTCCTTTTAAATTGTACAAGTGTCACACTGACGAACATTGATCTTTTCCAAAATACCAGTGTAGCTCTAAAAATCATTTTGCCTTCCTTTTATGTTAGTGCAGTGGGCATATCTCTTCTCTTCACAGGGGAGCTGGTTATCCAGTTAGAGCCTCTTCCATGCCCTGGGGTTTCTGTCTCTGTGTTCGGTTCACTGTGAAAGTCTTGTGCTCATTAGCATCACCATTGCACACACCCAGGAAAGGCAGAATTGAGAGGTTTTTTTTCTCCCACCTGCTTCAAAGCAGCTGAGTAGATAAATAAGGTAAGTAAAACAAGGATCTGAGAGAGTATCTGATGTTTCTACGTATTTTTTACCATTTCTCATCTACATCAATTTTGGAAAGCACTAGTTGAATATTTAGCTATTTCTTCTGCAGGTTATATTCTCTGTAAGAAAATCAGAGCATAACAAGAGATAATAGGATTATTTAGGACCTTGATAAAGTAGTTAGCTTCTTCCCTAGTTTCCTAGTTTAAAGTTTCTCAATTAAAAAAAATGCATTCTGATTATTCACTTATGAAAGGGTCTTACTACTTTTATTAGCTGTCATGCTCAGAATCCATATATCTATCTCAAATTGCCCCCAAATCCTCTACTAGCCCAAGAAACATTCTTAGAGGCCTTCAGGCTTTCTCTATTTTCACATTAAGTGTTTTGACTTTATCTTTAATTGAACAGTCAATGGAAGTATATTCTTGAATAAACTTTATTTCTGCTACAATAACTACCTTTGTATTTAACTTCACTCCAGGTGAAGACCACATGTACCCATTTGTGGTACGCTGTAGAAAGGAAAATTTTGCAATAATTTTTAAAAAGTGGTGGAGGAATTGGGCCATAACATATCTCTCACTGGCAGAGGCTGGATAAGTTCAAAATGACCTCTGCCATCACAGACATTATCACCTTCATATTGTGAGCAGAGAGGAAGACTGTCAATTTGGAATTTTTCATTGTCAAGGAAAACTTTTCTGCTTCTAACAGTGGCAGTGATTACAATATATGCTCTTGAAATGTGGAATTAGGTAATATAGCTATGCAGACTTTGTATTCATGGAGACAAGAGTGCAGAATTAACAAATGAACCCTAATTAAAATCAGCATTAGAGAAGTTTTTATAGCAGAGTTTCATTAAAGTGAAAAGTCTGATTAGCTCAAGTAGTCAAGTCTTAAAATTAATTATATTTTAGAGAACATACCAAGGTATATGGGCCTTTTCTATGTTAGTAAATTTAAGTCAACACTGCAGAAAATATCAGAATAGAAGTGGACTTAGGACAAAATCTTCTTTATTATTAAATATATATTCTTTATTATTAAAGCCACTGTTTGTAATTTAATTGCAACAAAATAATTTGGTTGAATAGATATTACTGGTTGAAATAAATTTATTTTTCTAGCTTTTCTTCATTTATTTTGTAATTTATTTTGATTTTATAGGTGCATTGGACTGTTAAGAGTAAGAAGTTTATAACAGATGTTACAGACTTCAGTCACTGTATGACCAAAACATCAGGAAATTTTTATTTACAAGGAAACAGTACAGTATAAAAGTCTGAGAATATACTGTTATATTCTTCATAAATGTTAAGCACTGGCAGAAATTCTTCAATATATTGGACACAGAACTGGAAGAATGCTTAGATATCATTTATTCTTATCCCCTTGTCTAGGCAAGATGTGGACTCAGGTGAGTAGAACCCTTTCCAAGATCATATGGCAAGTTAATCATTCAATCAAGTAATATTTTAAATGACCTGTTGCCAAGGGTAAGGGAGGATGTCAGCATATATAAAATTTGCTATTGGCAATGTGGCCTGGAACAGCCACTGGGAAGAGCGATCCACCATTTAACCAATTATGTATAGCACATGAATTCTATTCTTAGCTACATACCCCAAAGAAATTCTCCCCTAGGTCCCAAAGGGAACATGTTCAAGCACATTCATCACAGCATTTGTGTTACAGTGAGTGGTTTCAAGTTGGCTGTCCATCCCTTAGAGAAAGGAAAGTTAAATTTGATAGATACACACCAAGGAATTTTGGGCAGAAGTTAGAAGCAGCCGTTAGAGTCAATGTTGTATAAATATATATACACACATGTATATAATGTATACATGTAATATATACATATATGTATATATAATATATCAATATGAATGGATCTTAAAAGCATTTGATTAGTGAAAAAAGAAATAGTATAACATGTTTTGCACAATAATATTAAGGGAATTTAAAATAAAAACACATTGTTTCAAGAATACATTAAACAGAATAGTTTCCTATAGGGTAAGAGAAGATAATTAGGTATTATGTAAAACTAAAAATAAATAAAATAGAATGAAAACTAATGTCTGTGCTCTACCCCAGAACAATTACGTTAGAATTTCAGTACTGACTCCTCTTTCTCTCTCATTTTTGGACTGCTCCCCATGTGATTACAATGTGTAGTAAGAACTACGATTGAACAGAATACATACATTTTAAAAAGAATGAATAAGAAGTCTGTGAGGGCCTTTACCCCTTATGAATGTCTTCCCATAAGATCCCAATTCCCGAGTGAGAGAACCTTGTCCCCTGAGCACAGGCAATGTCTGCACCTCCAGGTTCCTGAGATCAAAGCTCCCCTTCACCACATGCAGAGAGAGAGAAGCTGCTTCCTCTTAAGAAGGGATGGTGGGCGGTCCAGACCCCAGAAGGGACTCTGGTACGCAATCCTAATTAGAGCAGGTGCTTGGAAGTTTCCAATTCTCAAAGTATATTTAAGACAAGATCTTTGATTCCACCACAATAAAGATTAATTATGTATTGACAATTATTCCCTATAAATTTAGTATTCCATGTATTATTTCACTTAAAGAAATAATTGAGTAGTATTGAAAGCTTCACTTTTACTTCACTAAGTGAAGGGGATAAAAAAACAATTATATTTTGGATTGTACCACAAGGAATTCCAGGTTAGATGGATATCTGTCTGTCATTAGGTCCATACAGCATCTTAGATTGGGGTATTTATCCAGTGTTTGTAAATGGTTAGGGAATCTACCAAAGGGAATGATCTCTGTGGGGATTTCAGGCAAAACCTCCGACTTTTGCTCTGGACTTTCCTGAGGAGGATCTTGAGTTTGCAACACTGGATGGGGCTCAATATCCTGTGTCCTACCCTGGCACCTACTCAGCCAACAATTTATCAATCATGACTTGGTGCAAAGCTCCGTTTCAATTACCATGCATATTTCTAACAACAGAAACATATTTAGATTCAGAAGTAATCTTTGGGTTCTTATCCCCATTTTTAGTTAAATAAATAATACAAAAAAACCTTAAATCCAGAGACACGACATCACTACAACTAGAAGGGGAAGAGTTAGGGACTCTTTCCAGGGTTTCCCTCTGATGTCAGAACAGTTCCATGGCTCTTGAAGATTTATCTCCCCAGTACATGATGCTCAGTGCACTCAGAGGAGATGATGGGTAGTGGTCCAGCACCGTGATGCCTGCACAACTGATGCTAAAATGCTCTTTACTTTATTTTCACAGCTTACTTGTTCAAAATTTGATGGACTAGTGATCTAATGTTTTCAAGCATAAGTGACATAGTACTACTGAACATTAAATGCATGTATGTGTATATGTGCCATATACACATGTACATATGTTTTATATGTATGTATGCATGTATATATATGTGCATATATAGCCTTTGATGTCCAAGGCACTACTCTAGACATAGGCATATCATGATAAAAGAAACAGATATAATTCACGCTCTCAAGGAGTTATGGCTCAGGGGAGATGATATCTATCAAAACAAGCAAACAAAGCAGACACCAGTTCAGGACTTGATGTGTTTTATGCTCATACTCATGTGTGTGTTTATGTGAGAAAGAAAGAGACTGAAGGAAGGAATGTGGATTAGGAAATGGGATAAATAAATTATGTATTCTTTTATAAATGTCTTAGAAATTTGAAGAAAATGGTATTTGCTTGGGTGGATTTATAGGACTATTTTCACATAATACCTGTTAACTGTTACCACTTGTGCAGACCACATGGTGGGTGGTGGCCTTCTTTTCTTTGTCAACATTTCTCACTTGAATCTAGAGCATATTTACAAACTGATTCTATTCACTTTGTATTTTATGAACTTTTACCTTTTCAGTTTTTCAAATGAAAGTATTTCCCCACTCTTTTCTAAATGTGTGGGTGCTTTATGTTTAAGGACAGGGAATTTTGGTAAAATGCACCTTTCTGATTATAATGTATTTTTTAGTGCACTTTAAACTCAACATGCAGGACCTGATCGCTTAGTTGATTCCCTCTCCTGACTTCTTCCCAAGTTGTTCTCAAATCTGTGCTGCCAGTTTTCCTCAAAATGACACATTCCCAAGATTCCAACCAGAACTTAATGCAAATTATTCCCACTTCCAAATCCTAAACCTTGGACTATTTTCCTTTTTTTTTTAATTTAAGTATAGCTGATATATGATATTATATTGGTTTCAAGTACACAATAGTGACTCACAGTTATTTACATTATTAAATGCTCATACAGCTAGTGTAGTTACTATTTGTCAACATAGAAAAGGTGACAGAACTATAGACTATATTTTCTATGCTGCACTTTAATCCCCATGACTACTTTATATTATGATTGAGATTTTGTGCCTCTTTATCCCCTTCACCTGTTTTACCCACCCACCCCCATCCCTCCCTCATGGTAACCACCAGTCACTTCTCAGTAACTACGAGTCTACTGATATTTTGTTCATTTTGTTTTATTTTTAGATTCCACAAATAAGTGAAGTAATATGTATCTGTCTTTCTCTCACCTATTTCACTGAGCATAATACCCTCCTTGGACTGTTCTCTGAGCATGAGTCTCATTTGTCCAGAAGGCGGATAAACATTTCCACCAGGCTGCTGCAGAGCAATATATTAATTGTCCGCAAGGCCAAGTGCCCTGACTTCTGTTCCTGTGCTGTGGCATTCTTTTAGTTCTTCAGAGTTAAGAATTTAAAATCGTTTGAATTCATCTTACGCTTTTACTTCTTATATCCACTAAATCAACAGATATTCTGATTCTTTGCAATCCTTGCTCTGGATGTGGAGAATGAATCAGGAAGAACATCGGGAGCATTATCCTTGGAAGGGACTGACTGGTAGGTCAGAAGACACGCTGAGAAATACCACCAGGAAAGGTTTGGGTCGGGATCACTATCACTTGGACATGAGAATATTTTGCATGTTTTCCTTTGGGTATGATTTGGGAGCCTAGGCTGGAAACTTCACAACTTTTGTTTGATCTTCTGGAAAATATCTTTGAAATCCAAACACGTAACAGTGTTTTGGGCTACTTTGCCATGGATTAGCTGTTACTTACAACAAATCTCTAGAAACCACCCAAATTTCCTCTTAGCAGGGATAGGCCAGCTCTTGCCTTACACTGACCCTGACTGACGCCACTAACACAGGTGGACATGCACACCTTGAAGATCCACCTCCAGGCCTGAATACAGAACGCTGCTTGTACCCACATCCAGGCAGTGACTCCAGGAGCCTTGTAAGGGTGCAAATTCGATATTTGCTTAAGTTCACAGAGACAAGAGGCGGAGAGAAATCTGCTTCATCACGCTCATCCCTCCACTCAGAAAGCCTCCTTTATCGGCACTGCTGCTGGGGGTTCTGCCCTCTGTCTCCTCCGCCAGCAGCTTCAGCAGTTCGGCCTGCACCAAAAGCACTATAAAGTCTCTGCTTGGCTGTCACCTTTGTGTGCATAAAGGTTTGCTTTCTTTAAAAACTAAACAGTGTTGAAGTTTTTATATTTTTAAGTCACATCTCTCTTTGCACTATTCTCTCTCTGTCGGCCTTGAGTGAGTTCCATATTATTTGACGTGAACATTACATCTGGGGCTTTCTTTTCATTTTCATTTGCTTCATGTGCCCTAGTCACCCACCTACTTTAAGACTTTCTGTCACCTTGTTTCGTGGTGTTTTGTGAATAATAAAGAGTTGGTTTTGTTTTTAAAAGTATCTGACAGTCACTCTATGTGATACAACACTTCCAGTCACTGACATTTTGACTGAAGTATTCTACATCTTTAAGTTGAACTTATACTTAATAATTATCGTATGCTATTTTCTCTTCCTTGGTCCTCTTTATTTTTATGTATCAAATCACTTTCTTTCTTTTTCTTGTGAAGTTAGAGGTTCCAGGATGCTTTCCAAACCCTCTTCCTGTTTTATAAGAACATATCAATACTCAGTAACTTTTGCGTGTCCTCCCATGCATTTACCTGCCATCTCTGCTACATTTCCAAGATGCAATCAAGAATGCTTTGAATTTTCCCATCTCCTCTTTTCTCTAAGGAGTCTAAAATTACTGATTTCCAGAATGTTACTAACTCACCCTTATTACACATCTTTTACTTTAAGAAGCTCTACATAGTTTTTCAAATTCCCATTTTCATTATCATCATCCACTAACGTATAACAACAGATCACAAGATCCATTGCTGTCCCGCTCTTTCTCCCTGGTGGTGTTCCCTGCGATCTCTGCTCTGAATCACTGGTCCTGTCTTAGGCCACTTAGGGTACCAATAGGTGGTACATGCACACAGCGTGTCGGGGTCCTGTCAGTGAAACGGTCCATGCGAAGCCCCCCAGCAGCTGCGTGACAAAGCTCAGGAAAGTAGTGACGTAGGTGTGGGGCGAGATGAGCCAGCCTGTTGAGCAACAACAAGCAGCGGCTATTTCCTCAAGGGCTGGAGGGATAAAGGGATGAGGTGGTATTGCCAAAAGTGTGGCTGGACGGGAACTGTAGCACAGAAAGTCAGTGCCAGCCAAAGACGCGACCAGAAAGCCGAGAGGACGAGGAAGCAATGTCCTGGTTTCTCCTTTCCTCCTACTTACCAGTCCCCATCAGGGCCTCATTTATTTGTATTATTGGAAGTTACTGAGAAGCCAGCTGGCGAGGGGCCTGGGCAGCTCCATTTGAGGAACAGACCCCAAGGAAGGGCAGGGCATGAAGGGGGTAGAGCTAGCAAGCCAAGAAGCCAAGAGCAGTCCTGGCAGAATATTCCTGAGCTCTGCGATTCTAAGCCTATCTGTATTTTGCACTAGCACATGGATGCTACCTTGGCTTGCCACAGTATTCTTGGTTCCAGTCCTGGTCTCTCCAAAATCTATAGCACTGCTCCACCGCTGTCTAGCTGCCAGGCTTTTGCGTAAGGAATTGGATTTCATTTTTATTATCTCATTTCATTTTTCTCATTACAAAGTGTGCACTATATTCTCTTTATTCTTGAAATTCAGGAATTATACCAGGCAGGTCCCAAAATATTCCTGGGACTTGGGGATGGCTTCTAAATGACTGATTCAACATGTTTTTTCACCTTTGGTTTATTTTCTATATTGTTTGTCCTTTTTCCCTCCTTCTAAGATTCTCATGACCCATGATTTACCTCTCCAGTATCCTCCTTTTATGTCTCTTTCATCATTTTCCTCCCAGTTTCCATTACTATGTTCTTGCTTTAGAGTTTTTTGCACCTGTTTCTCAAAGCAAGTCCTAGAGTTTCTAAACTAGGATTTCCATGAGGCTATGGTTTCTTTATATATTGAAGCACAGTGCTCAGCCCATAGCAGGTACACAGGAAATAACTGGGTAAGAGTATATAAATTAGCCAATAATATAATTATTTTAAGTTTACAGATTACAAAATATATGGACATGGATATAGAGAGAAATATGAGTATATATGTGGATGACTGTTCAGATATAAAAACAGTGCTGCTCACACAGACACTTGGATTCCTAAGAGTCACACAGGACACACAAACTAAATAGGACTCTTTCATAGAGGAAATCAAGGGGAAATATCAAGCAAATATACGCTTTTCACTGTACTCTACCTCTAATTTCTTTCTTTTCATTCAAACAGGAAGCAAACGTATGAATAAATTTCTTGAACATTGTGCTTATAGAAACATATGGGTTTCATACCTCAAGCAATAAAAGCATTTGAGTTCTATTTTTTTACTAAGCCATTTAAAATGTTAACCCTTTATTTTCTCAGCTGGGAATGAATATAAATTATTCTAAGGAACAATTTTTAAATGATATACAGGAGGTTAGAATTTTAAAAGATGTATATAATATTTTAGCCATGTGAATACTAAAGCCATTTTTATAAGGCACCTAGAAATAGTGTGTCTGGTTACAATGAATAAGGAAAATGGAAGGAAATACCTCAATATTATAGACACATTATTTCATTTATCAGTGCATGTGTGTACAGAATTCTTACTTTTTTATCTATGAACTTGAATTTAGACATAAAAAATACCAAAAGAAAAAGCTGCTGTGTCCCTTCCTTCTAAACTTCCTCTTTCATCTTATTAAATAGCAGATTCTGATACAGAACACTATTGAAAGACTCATTATACATTATATCTTATTACTGCAGTTTCATAGGTCACTGAAGTATTTCTATGAGGTGGATTATTTGTTTACTTATTTATGTAGAATCTATATGTAAAAAAATGCACAGTCGTTAAGCATTCAGATGGGTGAGTTCTGACCCGCGTGAGCATCACCCGAAATAAGATGCAGAACATCGCCATTGTCACGTGACGTCTCCTTGGAAAATGCCAGAATGCGGCGGTCTAGTGGTGCTGGGGCTGCGTGCCCCTCCAAGCTATGGTCTGTTCGGCGGCCCTCTCTTTGGGTGACAGTCTCTCCCACCCCCCAGCACAGTCAGTGGGATTCTGACCTGCCCAGGGACCTGGCCCCCACTCACGGAAAGAGGCTCTCACACAGGGATCTGGGTCTTGGGCGGTGATCCAGAAGGAGTTAAAGCTATGGGGAACTTTCACACTGATGAAACCCCAGAAGGTAATTCCTCCTGTGGCTTCACCTTCAGATTACTGGGGAGCTGGCAGAAAACCAATGCCCCCTTCTCCACACTCAGGCTGCAACCTCGGGCTCTTTGAGTTTCCATTTTATGAGCAATTTTCCCAGGAGAGAAAATAATCAGGCCCTGGCTTGCTGGAGTGGGAAAAGAAAGGGAATCAATAATAGCACAATAAATATCATTAACCAAAACTTTAAAAATGCTCCTTGTACCATGCCAAGCAGTTACAGCAGTTAAATTCACAAGTGCCTTGCAAGGTAAGTACTACTATTATTACCTCTATTGGACGTGAATGAAAACAGGGCCTTAAGGATGCTCAGCAATGTGCTCACTGTCACCCTTTCCAACTGATGGAAATAGGTCTGAACTCAGTTCTGTTTGAAACAAAACCTCATGCTCTAAACAACTTCTATACCACCAGTCACAGCACCACACTTGATTTACCCAGTAAAGCCATACTTTAACAGTTCTTACTTCATCTCGACAGGCAGAAAATCAAACTTGAAACACATTTTTCTCTTTTAAAAAGTCTAGTTTTACATACACTTGTACACAAAATTAAGGTGTAACTAAAAAACATTTTGTTGACACCTTTTAAACCTGGGATTATACAGACGGTTTCTCTTTAAATGCATTAGATTTCTAAATACAGCCTCCAAAACGAGGCTGGTTTCTAACAACACAAGGCAGCAGGGTATAAGACATTGTTTAATACAAATGTGTGTGATTATGTTTAATTTTCAAGTCTGAATTTCCCTCTGCCCCATTATCACAAAGTCAGTAATACTGTCCACAGTCACAGCAGCAATAAAGCATTGGTTTTATGTCAGGTGATGCTCTGAGCAAACCACATTGAACTCTCAGGCTCTAGATATTGCTCACACCCCCAGAAAAGAATCAGTAGTGTGTGTGTGTGTGTGTGTGTGTGTGTGCGTGTGTGTGTGTGCATTGCTGTTGTTTGAGTTCAAGGTTATGACAATTAGGAAATGAATTTCAGAAGCATACCTGGAAGGTCAGGGTTGCAGTAAAAAGTGAAGTCCATGGAATTCCCTACACTGCTGTCTCTAGCTTTTCCTCCCCAGCAGGGATGATGAACTGAAGGACAGAGAGAGGCTCCATGGACTGTGCAACCTTGATTTGCAAATATTCCTCATGGAGGCCTTCCCAAAGCCCAAAAGCATGCAGCTGCCCTGCCCAGGAGGGAAGTACGCTGGTCCAGGGCACACCTTTTGCTCTCCCGTGGACCTCAGACCCTGTCCTTGACCCCAGGGTTCCTTGTCTCCATAGACAGTCCACCTCTCCCTTGGGTATGAAAGACTGTCAAAATTGTACATCATTGCTCTGTATCCTTTTTATTTCCACATGTCCAAACTTGTATTAACCAGGATATATTTTCCTTAGAAGATTCAGTCATTTTGTCCAGTTCTATTGATTCATATAAATTCTCCCAACAAATCCTAGTACCTGTTTCCCAATTAGCATTAGCGCATACAGAAGTTTTTTTTTAAAGAAGATATGATTCCTCACATATGAGCTTAACCTTATCACATACATTCTAGGACAACTGTCCTCCTGATTAGGATTTTCTATCAAAATCTACCATTTATATCTAGGTAAATTCTATTCATGTCAAGTCCTACAAATTTTACTTTTGAATAATGATTTGTATTTTAGCTAAATGTTGATCCAATTCTTACTTTTTGTCCAACCTAACAATCTCCTTGCTCCCTTCTGGGCATTCATACAAGGAACATTTGGTGTGTTGCCTTCTTTGAAATACTCTAGTAAACTGGTGGCAATAATATTTCTGCTTAAAGTCCACATAACTGTTGACCTACGTATGGCATAAAGAAAGCAAAAATTCTGTCTTTTGAGAACAGTCTAACCCATAACGATTAACTCATTTATTGTAACCCAGCCTAAAACACATTTCCTGAGTCACATACATGTCCTCAATAAAACACCCACTAAGTCAATAATAAGTGCTCTATTTGTTCAGGTTATAAAAACATTAAAAGTGTCTTTTAAATTTTAGAATATATTTTCTCTGATAAAACAAAGCTAACATTGGCAACATGAGAATCAGACAGATCTTTGGAAAATGTAATAATGATTGGAAAATGACATGACAACATGCCTCGAAAAAACCCATTTTACATTTAAACTTCATGGTGCTTTGAAGTGATTCTAGACTTTGTTCTGATGACTGAATCAGTAAAGTTAAAAATGTCGCCAAATATAACATAACTCTGGAGACAAACATCACCATGAGAGTTAATGGTGAACTGACGACAACCTTAATTTTCAATTTGCACCTCCTCACTTCAACGTGTGTCTCCACTAAGGTGAAAAATCAGAATATGCCTGTCACCTATGCACTTATGCCAGTCTGACATAAGCCAGTAAAAACAAGGCTATTCATGAGATTTTCCCCAAGATTAAAATCAAGCAATATATTTGAACTTTGATGATACGATAATTTCATTTTGTATAATTGGGATTTATCACTGACTTAGGGTCATTTTTCTCTGTGTCATAATGAATTTCTGTGAATTTTTGTGAACAAAAAACAGATTAATTTGTTATCCTCAGTGATCCCTGCAGTTGATCTGCAGAAAAACAGTGATTTATTAAGTTTTCTAGGATGGCACTTGAAAATCCAATCATGTCACTGATTGGAATATTTTAATTTAAAAAGCCCAGTTGGACATTAAAAATGTAATGATGTTTATTTACTTCTTTAAACATTCTTTTGTAAATGACTTTGTGTGATATCAGCAAGAAAGAATGAGATAAGCGCAGTCTATATGGAAGCTATTGAGCAACAATAGCTTTTGGAGGAACACAGACCTAAATCAGTGAATATCAAATAGGAGTTACCACTGTGAAGGGTCTCAGAATTATTTACTGAAAATATAAAAGGATGTAACTTATATGAAAAGCAGAAAATAGGAAGTAAGGATTCAAAAAATAAATTTTCTCTGCTTTTACTTTCTAAGTGCCCCATTCCTGTGACCTAGGAAAGCTCTGGATTAGAGGCTTTCAAATACATCAGGTTTATAACCCTGAAAACCTTGTTCGGCATAGAGGCTCACAGCAAGGAGGATCTTGGTGTGGCTCTGGGGATGCCCAGAGCATCGGCCCTGGGAGACCTGTCTGTGGATGTCCAGGTCAAGGGCAGAAACAAGAAGCAGCACAATGCAGAGCTGGAAGGGCGCCTGCTGGGAGAGCTCCCTAGATGCACAGCGAGGCTGGGCATGATTTCCAGAGACCCACAGCAAGCAAGCCAAGCTCAGAGTGAGGCTCAGTTAGGAGCAAAGAGCCAGAATAGGAAGATGTCAGAGATAAATGGACAGATGGAGCAGTAGTGAGATTGTGCTTTTCATGCACAGCCCAACTTCCCTGGAAAGGAACAGCATCTTAACTGGGGCAGTTGATTGCCCAATTGACTGACTACTCTAGGCTTTGACATCTTGATAGGTAAAGTAGATGTCAGCTGTGAGAAGAAACTGTGGAAAAGTCCATCTATAACCAACCTTTCCCACCCCCAAAAACATGGTCTCAGTCAACTTCCTCAGCACATAATCTAAACACTTTGTTAGGTACACTGGTTTTGCTTTTAAATACAAAAAAGTTTTGGGGAATATTTAGTAACATGTTCATAAAAATAAACCTTCAGAAAAGATATATATATTCCCTGTGAGAATTTAATACCACTGCTCAAATACTGTATGGGAAAGTCATTTGAAAACTCTAAAGTGTAATGTTAATTACTATTTCTATAATTACAGTAAAGTCACTTGTTTTCCAGTTTTCATGGACACTTTTAAAGTAGTGTCCTCTTCCTATTAACACATTCTTTTCTATTTACTTTTATTTTTCAAGAAAATGTCAATGTCAGCATCCTCCATCAAGTACTCCCTGACTTCTCTAGCCCAAACTAGCTTCCTCCTTTACTGATTTATTTTCCACTACAGTCAGAATTACATAGGCTAGCATACAATTGCTGTGGGTTGTTTCACATATATCTTCATTTAAACCAGTATTTTTGAGGACTGTGTGAGACGGTTATATCAACTTTTATATGTCAACTTTACTGGTCACAGGTACGCAGATTAACCCTTGTTTCTGAGTGTGTTTGTGAAGGTGTTTCCAGGTGTTTGCATTCAGATCGGAGAACTCAGGAAAGCCAACCACCCTACCTTCCCCAATGTGGGGGTACCACCCAGTCCATGGAGCACCTGAATAGGAACAAAAGGCAGAAGGAGGAGGAATTTGCCTCTGTGGTTTCCAACTGCTTCCTTGTTGGGACAGGTCTTCTTAGCCCACGGACTGAAACTTACACATCAGCTGCCTGCCTTTCAGGCCTTCGGGCTTAGACTAACTCACACCACCAGCTTTCCTGTGTCTGCAGCCTGCAGATGGCAGATCGTGGGCCTTCTCAGCCTCTGTAACTACATGAGCCAATTTCTCATAATAAATCTCCTATGTATGTCCTACTGATTCTCTTTCTGTGAAAGCCCCAATAGAACAGGTTTTTGATAATCAGAAAATCTCTCAGAGAAAGGCCATGGATGATTCCCTATGAACATGGGACTTTAAACTGATGTATGGGAAGAGGTGACCTCTTAAAGAAATGTGGCCACATAGCTCAGATGTTGCCCTTTCTCCTGAAAACAATACAAAAGCAAAACAGAACGTGAAAAACAGAAACAAAAACAGATTTCCATTTCTGTCAAAACCACAGGTTCCAAAACATGTTGAAAACATGCTACAGCAGCTAAGATGAGCTAGAGGCCTCATGGAAGGGGCTTAGAAGAACAACAACAGAGAAGAGAGAAAAAGGTCAGTAATACTTGATATCTGACCTCAGAAAGCTAAACCCAAAACACATTTCCTGAAGACAAAGGACTCACTTGGAGTCAAAATACTATGTTTCTTCTTTACAGCACAGAAAACCAAGGCTGAAAAGACCATAACAATGAGGAAAGGTTCTCCTACACTTGGGTTCAGACGAGGGACGCCGAGGAGGTGGACTACACACCCGGGACTTACACAGACAAACCATGACTGCTAAAGCAGCACCTCCGGCTGAGCAGCTTCAGTGCCATGACGCCAATTCCCCGCTGCTGTCCCTTCTCCAGTGACCTACAGCTGGACCCAGGAGTAAGGGGGGGCCAAGGCTGTCTTTGGGGACATCACCACCACTTGAGCAAGAAACACTGTCTCCTATCAATCCGATTAACTCACTCAATCTCTTTGGGGAAATGGAGTAAATGGGGCAAGAGGCTTAGAGACTTAAGGAAGTATTTCTGCCTGGAAACCAATACAGAGGGAAATTATCAACTTCTATAACAATAATAATCATTATTCTTATTTTACAATATTTTATTGGCATTAAAATTGTCTAAGAAGTGTATTTTTTCTAAAATCATGGAAAAAGGGATTATGTTTTGAATACCTATCAAAATCAAAATACTTCCATTTGTCTCATTTAATTATCATCCTAACCCATCTATATATTATAAGGAACTAAAGTTTAGACAAGTTTTAGCTACAAAAATTATAGAGAGATAAAGTGCTCATGACAAGAATTGAACCTATGATGTTTCCCCCTGTAATATCCTATTCCCACATTTTCTATTTCCTTGTAAACTGTGTGAATTACTGGAGGACTTTCCTTTTTTCAGGCACTCTAAAATGTCATCAATTAAAAATTATACTACCATGTTATCTACCTTTGGGGAGGAAAATGCACTGCCTACTAAACTTTGATATGCATCTGGTAGATTGCATCTCATCATCAGAGATGTTAGAATATGAAAAAGTATTAGAATCGATGAAAATCTGATATATTTAAGCTAAGAAAAAAATTCAAACTTGAAAAACAAAGCCTACAACTTTGTATCTGAGAGAAATGATTGGATTCAGATTAAATTTGACTTGTAAAAATACTTTGAAATAGTCTAGCCTTTTGATAATATCACTCAAAGAATTGCTGACTGCTGACTGATGATTTGATGATTTAATTTCAGTTAACACTGAAAAATTGTTGAGTCGCTTTTATTTGTGTATAAGAAGCATGAAATAAAAATTAGATATGTAAATAAATTCCTAAGAATTACACACTTCCACATATAGATTGGTTCCTGTTAAATCCCCACTTCCAATCAACATATTTTGAAAATATGCAATTTTGACTCTAGACTGAGTCAACTACTTTTAAGTTTCTTTCTGTTGATTCAATGAATTTCACAGGTTTTTCTTAAAAAGGTTAAGACTATGCTGCATTTGCTAGAGAAGTTATGTTAAAGACAAATTTCCAGGATGCCATGTTGACAAGAAGATCTCACTGGAGTGTTGCTCTGGGAAAATTAACAGTGTTTTGCAATATCATTAGGAATCAGAAAAGCTATAAAACTTAAAACCAGCCACTCTTGGTTATCTAGCCCCTCCAAGCAAGCAGAAATGCCAACGAGAGGGTTCTTGAGTTTCCTCTGATGTCATGTGATATCCATAGCCAGCCTAGGGAGGCCCATGCCTGAAACCCTTCTACCAGAGCAGCAGCCTGGGCCCAGAGCTATCATCCAGGAAGACAAAAGTCTAGGAATATTGTTTTCTCCAAACCCAGGGAGATTTTAAGTGCTATAGCACAGATTCAAACCATTCAGCAGAAAGGCTTTTTATACAAACACTCAACAGTAGGAATCCTGGAAAGAATAATCCACTAGGGTGTTGGAAATAAGAGGAGAAATCCGGACCCTGAATACTGAGTAGACTTGGTTAGGAGGACTGACTAGAAAGCGCCCTGCCACATCAGTTAAAAGTTGTCATGTCTGGTTTTACAGACCTGACTGAACCCTATAGTTGTTCAATACTCCAGAGAATGATCCAGAGGATTTAAGCTAAGGGACGATAGCCACCTGTGACTAAGACCCTTAAATGGCAATATTAAAAATGACAATATTAAATACAATGGAGGAAGTTGTCAAAACATGTGCATACAAGGAGCTCTGGCCATTTCTGCTGAGCCTCGAGAACAGGGATGATCCAGATAGGATTGTAAGGCTGGCAGCAGAATGACAAGAGCTTGGTGAAAAGAGAAAACTGAGGAAAGCAGCATAGGAGATCAGGATCAAGTAGCTAAAATAAAAGGCTTGAACACTGAGTGTAGCTGCCTGCTCTTGATGGTCACTTCTTCCAGGGTCTGTGCTGACAGCTGTGTGCTTCCAGTAAGATTCTCAGAGCTGAGGTGACCAGTGGTGGCTGCAGATGGGTGGACCACAGGTTCTGTCTTCTGTCAACCCGAGCCCCCTTCAGGTACCAAACCAATCCTTCTTGTGTAGAACTCACTTTGTGTGGCTTAGAAGGCTCTGAGTCTTCTAGTCTGCTGCTGGAGTCGGACACACCCGTCCACAGGATGGTTATCAGACGGATTAGCATTTGACCCAAGCAGGGTTGATCAGAGTCCTGAAGGCCACCTGCTGGCGCAATCGGGAGGGATGTGCCTTTGATTTCCCTGGGATTTTGGCCAGGAGGATGATGCAAGCTGTAGCTTCCTGTCTCCACCTTGGCCCCCACATGGGGCAGCCTTCCAGAGAAGGAGATTATTTTATATTTTAACCTTTGGGTACAAGACAGCTCTAGGACTGCCCAGCTGCAGGCCAGTAAGTTCCTTTTACTTTGTGTAAACTAATCTGTCCTGGATTTCCTAACAGAAAATAAGAACAGTGAAACACAGTGGCTTCATAATCTTGAGAGTCACTGTGCCTCTTAAATTTTGTGCAACCTTCCTTAAACTAGTTTATTACAGGTTCTCATGATGGATTTCTACTTTAATCCCTTTGTCTGGCTATGATGTAAACATCAACCTTGTTTTATATCTAAATCTGTATGTCAAGTGTTTTGAATTTCCTTAATGTAAGGAAATGGACAAATACTCTATGATGCCAGTCAATTCACATGCTACATGGAGAAACTTACACGATCACACCCACTCTGAGAAGTGGTTATCCGTACATACCAGGACAACCTAGCATACACGAGGCATTTTTACTTGTTTGCTCAATTTATGCAAGACTGTGTAAGTGTATTATTATTAACATCGACAAAAGGGAGTCTTCTAACATCATTTTATAAAAGCACAGTGAATTTGAGGAATGCTATATAAGCAGAAAATTTCTTTCCTCAGCTGCAAACTAATGGAAATACATTTTAAAATAAAGGAATACAGTAACTGTAAACAGACAGAAAAAGTGGATGGACTTTAATATTTTCTGCACATTTAAAGGTAGGGGAAAAAAGCAGGAATGTTTCCAAAGAGATGACTATAATAATCAAAATGTAAGACAATGAGAATACAGGCTTATTTTTCACTTCAGGAATGGCTAAGTGTTTCTCGTTTTAGAAACATTCAGCAACAGATGCTGATACAACCATGTTAGAGATACAATATAGTATAGAACAAAGCCTTCCAATGTCAAAAATGACCTCTTGAAAGGACGAGATGTCAGGAGACTGAACCAGCCCATGCCAGCTGAGGAAGTCTGGCTGACGCGCTCCATGGCAGCAACTCCTCTGGCTTATTTGACCGGAGGTTTGCAACAAACCATTTGTCAACATGACACCCTTTGCCATAATTATTCCTAATCAATCTCCCTAGTTCCTATCTAGGACTATCGCTGGGCAGAATTTATAACTCATTAATTGTGGGTAATATTTATGGTGAATCTATGTGAGACCTCAGGGCTTCATTAAGACTCTGCCATGATTCGAGATGCTGAGTAAGGGAAAAGTTGCATAGTGGTATTTTTTTTAATGTTTTTTTTTTGTCTTCACCAAAATCAAGTCTAAAAATACAAATGGTCACAAGGCATTGCAGTAGCTAGACCATAACAACATCAACAAAAGACAGCCTCTGCTCACAAGAAGTCTTCATTTAATTGAGAGGACAGGCACACATTCTAAGGCAGACCATTCTCACAGTTCACATATACATCCCACCCATTATTTAAGGAAAACCCTGGACCAGTATTTCAGTGTTATGAGAACTTCTGTATAAATCTGAGCTTGCAAGTTTCTCTGGACTCCCGTTGTACAGATGTTCAGTATCAACTCAGAAATTCTGTGTTTTCAGGATGCACAGCCCTCACTCACAGGGTCCTACAGTCCCTACAGCAAATGTGATTTAGCTTCATTGCATTTCTACAGCAAGAGTGAAAGCCTATAATTGTTTAGGGGATTTGAACGAGTCTTCCCAATTCAAGATGATGGAGCAAAAGCATACAAAGCCTCTTATTATGGCTTTGGTTTATTTCAACTCATTTTCATACTATTAGTCACACAAGAGTAAATATCAAAATATTAGGAGTTCAGAATATCACGTTGTAATTGTTAAGCAGGTAAATTGATGTTCATGGTTTTATCCCAATTAAATATATCATATATAAATAAATAAATAAATATATATATATATATAAAATAAATATATATATATATATCCAGTCACCTTGAGTATAGGTAATAGGTAAGTACACATGGCAAATTATAAGGCTTTAAAGTACTTAAGCAGTCCTCATTGACAACTCGAACATGACAGAAATGGCTGGGCTAATTATTTTAGTGAGCAGATGTCACTATTGCTCAAATCAGAGAGCAGAAATATGCATAGCTGCAACCTTATGTCCCGGTTCCACAAAATAATGCCAACAACCAGAGGTACTAAGCTGTGTGTCATCTTTAGTTCTCCAGAACCACCCCTATCATTCCCAACCACAAAAGAAACCAGGTTACTTAACTAGCTTTAAAAATCACCTTTGACTTAATTCATTTTGCCAAACACCTTTGTCTTAGAATCCCAGTTTTTCATGACATCTGAATATCAATCTTTTCTTTCTTTTGTATCTTTGGTACTCAGCTCTTACAGAACAATCCAAGAGGCATTTGTTAATGACCAACTGTTTTTAATTTAATTTGAAAATTAAATTAAAAAGTCCCTTTCATTGAATCTTGTATTTATATCCACTAACCAGCCCTATAAAAATGATCTGTCTTGGAAAATGCAATATATGCAATGTCAATTCGGCAACTCACTGTCTTGGGATCTTTTGAAATTCAAGTAACGATTAATGAGTCCAGCTAAGCATAAAATGCCACTGTAATTTAAGAATATTTCAATCCACATTCAAAAGATTTATTATTGAAGTCTTCTCTAGTGTGATTTACTTGCTTATGTTTACCCCCACACCAGGAAAGAACAATTGTATTTTGGTCTTAAACAAGTTTCTCAGAGCTGATGCTAGCATCTTGCTCCTGGTCTTATCTTTTCCTCACAGTATCTGGGTTTCCTTTTAAATAATTGAGGCAGCTTAAGAATTCAATCTGAAAGGTGAACATAAGTTGGGATCTAATGGAGAAGGTGGTCCACATTTTGAGGATCTTCTGTGTAATATTGTTAAGTGGTGAGTATTTATTGGCA
The DNA here is from genome assembly GCA_032199065.1 of Smutsia gigantea. Lineage (NCBI taxonomy): Eukaryota > Metazoa > Chordata > Mammalia > Pholidota > Manidae > Smutsia > Smutsia gigantea. Next base: position 73,620 of record JAVSCE010017078.1, read on the forward strand.
TTAACATTTTAAAAATGTTTTTGTGACAATAATATATTAAAAATAACAACAGCAAATAATTGGCTTGGATTCTAGGATTTTTTTTCCCCATTTTTGCTTTTTTGTTTGTTTTTTGAAAATAAACTCTTTATGGATAAAGAGGAATTAAGTTCCACCTCTTGGAATAGGAAGTACCCTACAAATGTTGATTGGAATTCTGTAAGAAAACGTGTCCCTCCTTACCTATGTACTTATATCAGTACGAACTCAAGCATACTTTTCTATGTTTTGGGATATAAACCAATTCTACATTATTTATGTTATATATTGCTTAAAATTTTCCAGATTTACCCACTGGGAGCTCTTACAGATTGGATTCTATGTCCTTTTGACAAATCCCTATCATTTTGTGTGCTTGTCTGGTTTTGAGACTTTCCTCACCTTATGGGACCACAAATCTAGGATCATCTTGTATTTTCCCTGCCCTAGTCCTAGAATCAGCCGTTTTCCTGAGGTGCCCCTGCTCCTCTTAGTGGATCTGGGTAGGACACTGGGTGTGCATAATAGCCTGTACATACACACACACCCCTAATTATTTCAGCATTTATCTACTTGTACATACATATAAAAATAAACGTGTTCATACTGATGTCTCTGATTCTAGTCCAGCACCACAGTGTTCATGCTGGCCTTGGCCTCCTGGCTTAGTTGTAACGTCTTTTTTTGACAGTAAGAAAGATGGATCTCATTATCAACATTGTTTTTTAAAGAACAGAAACTTCACCGATCTTTGAACAATAGTTGGCCACAATAAAATCGTTTATCCAAACGCTGCCCTGCCAGTCTTTCCAGAGACTAGCCGTGACAGAGATCACGGCCATCACCAGCCTTCTCTTTAATGATTAATATTTCATTAGTATTTCTAGTTCCTTTGTGTCTTATGGGGCATAGCATTCATTCTTTTACCAAACACATTATAATATTAATATTATCTAGTGCTCAGAACTGGGAGAAAAATACAACTGTGCTTAATGCCTTGTTTGCCTTCTAACATCTGTGACCTTGAGAAAATTATTGAACTTCTCTAGCACTCAATGCTCTCATTTATAAAATGTGCACAGCAACAAACGCCTCATAGGAGATGTTGGCAGGATTATGTGTGACATTGTCTGAAATACCTGGCACAAAGCCTAACAAATATCAGACATGTTTGGTTCTTTTCTCTCTACTTACAACTGTTGCTATATTAATGCAGAGTAAAGTAGTATTATCTTTCTTACAATACATACTGTTATTAATTAAAACAAAGATTGCAATAACCAAAAATAATGACAATTCAGAAATCTTTAATAAACATACTATCTCTTCATTCTTATATATTTCTTACATTTCTGTACAGTGATCAGTATTCATAGTGATGCCGGGGTCCTTGTTTGTGGATTCGAAGAATGATTAGCAAACACTCAAGGTAGGAGAGCCAGGGAGAGGCTTTTATTTAGAGATAAAGTGAGAGGACAGAGCTCCTGGGTCCCACCAGGAGGGGACAAGAGAGCCCGTAGTTGTGCGTTGTCTAGGGGTTTTATAGGCATTGAGGATTTTTGGGAACATGATAAAAGGCTTAGGGGTGTGACTTGTTAAGTGGTCCCTGAATATTTAGAATTAATGTAATACAAGGAACTTCCTGCTCCGATTTCTCCCAGAGATACTGGCATCTTTGTCTGGGAGCATATCAAACAAGACTGACTGCCCAGCCCCCAAGGTGGGCTGAGGTAAAGTCTGTTTGCTAAAGATTAAGTTAAGAATCTTACTTCTTAACTTCCTGGGTATTAAAACACAATCTTATTTTTAAGATGGAATCCTTCCTGCCTTTTACTATGTTGTTTATGGCTGGGCTTGCCTGCCCTTATTAACTGCCCAGATTGCAAGTCATCTCATAAGGTCTGAAGGAGGAAAGACAGCACATAGGCCTGGGCCTTTTAGCATGCTAAAGTGGATCTTACACATGATTACAAATGATTAGCATAATAAAAACATGTGCTACTTTTCTTTATATGGGGAATATTAACTGAACTCACTGAAGATGACTCTAGAGCTTAATGTTCAACACAGAGTTTTGGTAGGGGTTTTTTAGCATGTAGTTACATTGCTCTGACTGTAAATATCCTGCCTTGCTTTTTCTGGAGGCCCTCACCCTACCTGACTACACCCACAGTCCCTGTCTCAATAGTATCACAGACACAGGGTCCTACAGAATTAGAGGTACTTTCTTAATCATCAGAGAAAATTGATTATTTTTGGCCACAGACTTAATAAAAGTGGTCACCTGGTATAATATTTACAAACTGTGTTTAACAATTTTTTGATGTAATTGAAAACTTAGACAAAATATTTAATAATAATATGGGGAATTCTTGGATACCTTTCACCCCAAATCCCCCAATATTAACATTACTACAACTGATTTACTTTTTCTCAACCATCTCAGAGTAAGTTGCAGGCATAATACTTGTTTTACTCCTAAATACTTCATTGCTTATTTTCTACTAATGGATCAATTTGCATATTTTGTCCTATTTGATTACTTTGGGTAGGGGAAAGAATTATCAATTTCAGAGGCACAAAAATTGCCTACTTGAACAAGAAAAATGTTATGACTATCAGTGTGGGCAAATTAAATTACCTCTCATAGGTAATATGAAGTAAATAAACATACTCTCTAATCTCATCTCAGGATTAAGACAGTCATGGTTATGATGGTGATGGCGATGGTGACTGTAATGAAAAAGTGGAGTTGCAAGATATGCACATTAATGTCTTGATCAAGAGCCTCATATACACTTGGTCACCAAGACCATGGAAAGATCCATACATATTATTATTATTAAAAAATAGCACTAGTTAATAGTTAATAGTGAGCCAATAATCTTTTTGAATAGGACAACCTTTTATTTTGGGTTATATTAAAATAATGAAAATGTTTGTTTACATGCAAATTAAATGCCAAATATTTCTGTGGTTTGAGTCATCCAACATTTCAATTACGATTCTTCCTGAGCCATCAGACTTTCAATCCCACTTTGATTCTTCTTTTCCATTTTGTAAGAGTCTTAAAAATTTTGTTTGGCACAACAAAAATCTTATGTAACTATTTTGATGCAGTGGCATATTTTCTTTTCCTGAGTAGGACACTAAAATATGAAACTTTTATTGTGCTAATCTTTGAAGTAGCTCAAGATTCTTTTTTTCTAGAAGATATTAGCATTCTTTACAGGGTTAAATTAACCATGACTTTTAAATTGTTTTATGACAAGGAGAGAGCAGTACCTCATTTACAAAAGAACCAGCTAAATGCACATTCTGTGCCTGACACTTGGGGAAGCTTAGTCTGCTAATGTGTTAAGAGGAATTAGTGACGGAGGGTTGGGTATTCCTACTGCCACCAACTCAGTTGTGCTGCTATTCATCTTTTAAGAAATTTGCCAGATTTTATAGTATGGAAAAGCTTGCTGTGTTCTTGGAAGCCAGGTATAAAAATGTCATTTCTTAATCATAACTACATTCATAGAGTTCTTTTGCTCCCTGACTCTCAAACGTCATCTTTTTGGATTACACAGCCCTTTCGATTTAGGATTTAATTCCAAGCTTTCAGGTTATTATCACAAGTCTCTCCATTTTGCTTTGGTACCAAAATTTCTTAGCATATTTAATATGTGACTTCTTAGATAAAATTGAAAATCTCTAAGCAGTCATAGAGCAGGGATTTAAATATGTTTTGTAAGTGAATATAGATTTATCCCATATAACTATGGAATTATTTTTATTTCTCTTCTGAAAGCTTTCATCAGAGTGATTATGCAATTAATCGAACATGAGGCAGATCATATATATATATATATATATAATTGATCAACTTAGATTTGGTATAGGACTTCATTTCGGAGATATACACATATATATCACATTGATTTGCCTAAAAATATGATGTTCCTAAGCATCATTTGAGTCATGTGAGAAGGACCACGGCTGTGACACAGGCTGTTATACATCAGGAGAGGGTGGGATTTGGAACCAAGCAGAACCAAATGCAAATTATCTGGAAGTCATATTACCATTGTAAGTGGTGATAGTAATATTTGTGAAGACTAGCTTTAAAAAATACCAAATATTTAACACGATGGGGGGTACTTCTGGTTCTCCAAGAAGTAGATGCCATGATGGGACTAGATGTGAAAAAATTTACTAAAGGGAACGTGACAAATAATTTGCATCCAGTATCCTCTAGACCAGATATTCTCAATTACTGTTGTACATCAGATTGCCCATGGAGTTTTATTAAAATAGCACAATGGACCTGTTGGGGAGGAAACATTTTCCTCTGCCCTTTCAAGGTCCTTCTGACTGATTTGAGACTCCAACTGACCTGAGAGACACTAACAGGAGAAAATCAAACAAAAGTTTAATAATATGCATGCCTCCTAAGTACACGATAGACCCAAGAAAACAGAAACTCCCTGAAATGGCTTCAGCTAACGATAAAAGATCCTGGGGTGCAGAGGCAGCTGTGGGCGGATCACCAGCCAAAGTGCAATAAACAAGGGTGAGGCTGTTATGCAGATTTAAGTCCACACCTTTTCCATTGAGAAGGGTTTCTGGGGATTTACAGTCACACACCCTCCCTCATTCCGGGTACAGCTAGGCAGACATCCTTACAAATGGAGATTTATCTATTAAATGTAAGCAAATGTCTCTTACAAAAGGGTTTACTGCCGCTGTTTTCAGAGCTTCTCCTGTCTGCGGTTTCTTAACAATACCCAGCTTAAAATAGCCAATATGTCAAAGAAGTGTATCTTGGGGTGGTAAAATTTGCTGCCCTAGAGGTCCTCCTCCACTTACTGAGCCTCTTCACATGATAGTCTCAATATACTTTGTATATTATGCATATTAAGTCTCAAAATTATTGTATCTCACGTACCAAGATTTTCCTCAATAAAATGCATGTTTATATGTTTTTTAAATTAAGATGTAATACAACTTAAAAAAAATAGCAATAATTAAGCTTATAGAGATTTTGTCTAATTTCTTAGTATAGCTGTATTACTTTCGTCTGTCATTGTTAGATAACTTTCTTTTTTGAAAACAAAACCTGAATTCCTGTAATGAATCCCCACTTCCAATTCACACCCTGTACCTTTTCACAGGCCTTTTACATATTTGCAAGTACTGCTTATTTCCGTTGTATTGTTTTTCTACCCTTTCTACCTTATTAAATGAAATAATGAATAAGAAAACCTCTTTGTCCAGAGCCTGGCACATTCTCAGCAGTGGAAAGCACGAATCAGCCAAAATTGTAGGGGAAACTGAAATTGGGAGTGCGCTTATCTGTTTTCCTGCCTTTTCATTTTCTCACTGAACTGTATTCCTCTTTTTATGTTTAGAAGCTGCTATTTTTCTTTCCCCTAAGCACAGAGGCTACCTCTTTGGCATTGGTTTTAAATAATTCCTGCAAGCATCCTTTTCATGCACACCCACAGACATACACCACTCTATTTTCTAAAATACATAAATGCTGTTGTAACTATAGTAATAAATACTTAATTAAAATGTTATTGGCATAAGAATATCATTTTATCATTATATGCCTTTTCAACTAACAAGCATTAAAATACAGCCTGCATCACTGATGTGTGCAAACATTTTTGTTGAACTTGGAATGCTTGTATAAAAGAGTTTTCGGCTAAACTGAAAAGCCAGAAGAGAATTCACTATCAACAGACAGAAGCTTGTCCCCAGTCATGCAGGAGGTACCTGAATACACTAACAGAAGGGTGTTTGCTGGTCCTTAGAGAAAGGAGCCTGGTTCAAGTTCCAGGAGCCTGCAGGGCCAGTGGAGAGCTCTTTCAAGGAGTTGGCCTCTACTTTCTCTGCGCTCTCCTAGCAGCAGGTTTCACATCTTCATGCAAATAGGTAGCACATTATTTTGTACAGGGTTTTATTAGCATGGCTGGGAGTTCCCCAGGGTAGTGACTAGTTCCTATTTGCTTCTGGATCCTCAGTGTCTAGAACAAATTACATAATCTTGTATTGCTAGTTCTGAACATAATTAATTGCTGTAAACCACACCAGAAGTTTGACAGATTTTTTCAGTAGGTCCTTTAGCAAAATGGGAAATATTTTCCTGATAGCAGAGCACACACACACACACACACACACACACAGTCTTACACCCTGTATGAAATCTCTCAAATACTCTCCAGAGCTTTCAAGGACTAAGACAAAATGAACTTTCTGCAAAACTGTTTGGTTCATGCCCCTGTGCTCTGAGGGTGTGTGGCCTTGGAGGACAGGGCTGGCCCTCCTGGCCTCTGCAGGCTGCATGCACTCAGGTTCAGGTGAGGCATGCGGGGCCACTGGCCCTGACCGTGAGCTCCTCCCTCTGCACCCACCATCCGGGACCTCTTTCCTGGTTCTCAAACTCCCTCTCATGTATCCTTCCAAACTGAGCATTCCTTGGTGAAGACTTCCCTGCCCCTCCCGGCCTCTGGCCTAATGCTCCTTCTCTGCCCTGCCATCGCCCTTTGCACATTGTCCTATAAATCTTGATTTACTTGTCCCTCTCTCACCAGATACAATTATCTTTGAAAGCAGAGGCTGTGTTCTATTTGGCTTTGTGTCACCAGCACTTACTTTAGTTCCTAGAGGCAATATTTGTAGAATGAATGAATTATTTATAAGTGAATAAATGCAAGTAAGAAAGTTGACTTAGAAATCTCGTGCTCCAGTGTCTGGGAGGAAAATAATAAGATTTAAGATAGGACAAGTAGGTGTAGAAATAGGCTTTGAGAAGAAAAACTGGATTCAGTTCCATCTGTTCTGAACATGGGTAAACTGCAGGATGTCTATCAGTTAGTTAATAACATTTGACAAATATTTATTCAAAACCTAACTGCCAGGCACAACCCCGCACACTGAAAGGAGAGTCACTTGGGCAGGTGCTGTGGCCTTAAGCCCTCTTTCAGGCCACCGGTTGGGCAACAAATAATAGGCAGGGGGAGGGGCACTGAAGGGGGCCAGCTGGCAGGCGACTCCCAGGTGCAAACTGTGCTCCAGAGCTGCTCAGGGATCACACTGAGGCCTTATTTGTAGGATATCTTCTTGCTTAGCTCTTTTCAACAATGGCCATGAGCCTCTCCCAGCTTCTCTTTAATCCTGAACACAACTAGGACTGCTATTGTGTTTTTTAAAATTTTGTGTATTTTTCTGCATCCAAATTTTATAGGCAGAACTATTTTAAGATACCACTGTAAAAAGTATGCAAAAAAAACCCAAATGCTTGTTCTCTAGGAGTTTATAGTCTAAAGAAACACACCCTCCCCATAAAATACACATACCATAAAACACCACAAATTTGTTGAAAATGATCTGAACACAAATTCTGTTTGATGTTGAAAGAGAAGGAGAGTTTGGGGATATTCTTGTATATTTCAGTATTGTTCTTTAAAGAATATAGTTTAGGATTATGATGGCACTCTGTCATATGTACATGCTTCATATGTTCACATTTCTTATTATCTGCTGATAAATTCAAATGTGATTCCTAAACAACATGGTTACTAGCTATATATTAACTAAACAAATAACAGTTGCACTTTGTTTATTGAATTACATGAACTGAATTATAAAACTCCTCACATTCTTCTCTTAACTGACCTCCACTTCTTTGTCACCAACCTTGTTTTCAACACTGTATTTCCTACTCGAATTTGTGTATCTAATTTTTTCTTTGCTTACATCTCCTGTACTACCATCCCTCTTTCTTGGAAGAACTGTCTCTTCACCCATCATGAAAAATTTAAGAATTATCCCAGGAGAGGATATTTATGATAGTCTCTTAAATGCTTATCCAAATGAGAAAGAAGGAGTATCTCTATAGATATCTTTATCACCTATTCTTTTGTTAGGTTTATGAGCCAATTAAGTGGGAAGGAAATGCATTATTTCAATAAGTAATTAACATTTAAGATTTTAGTAAAACATCAAATAATATTTTTGCATCTAGAAGGTTCTATATTATTCAAATAACGAAACCTTTAATGTAGCATGGAAATAGTGAAAATTTTGCTGGTCTTGAATGTTATATTTATGAATGAGAACAGAATAAAATGTATCAACAGGTTAGATGGTTATATATATTTTTAGAGAGTGCCACTGAAGATATTTAAAAATGTAATAAATAAATCAATATTCTTTCCTTTTGTCTCTCCCTTGTCTCTCTCTCTCTCCTCTTCCTCTCTCCAGCCCTCTCCCTCTTTCTCTCTCTCTCTGTTGTGTTGGGTTCATTGAGTAGACATTAGTAGAATGTACTACTAGAGATCAGTGATGTGAAATTCTTTTTATTTTTTAAAGCAAAGACTTAGATGGTTTATTTTAACTCTGAATTTATTTAACACATTTACAAAAATAAGTTCACATGGAAACATTACGAACAAAATTCACAAGTTTACAGGAAGAGAAGGAAGATTTTTTTTCCCCTAAAGGTCTTGGTAATTAGATTTTCTTATTTTATCTAGTTCCATTGCTGAATAATTTTATTTAAAGTAATATGGTATAGTGATTATTTGTAGCAACTATAATGACTCACATATATTATGTTTTGACTGATAGACATATTAATGGCAGCTAATTTTGTTTCACTTCAATGTAATTTTTATTATGATTTTCATGTAATTTTGATATGAGACAAAATAGAGAAAAACATAATTTGATCACTCTTTCATAAACATTACAAAAACATGTTTCTAATTGTAGGAACAAATAGGCTCTTTTTATTGATTTGGTGTTATGTAAACATTTTGCCTATTGTTATATCATGATTATATCTTCTTAACCATCTGTACTATCATTTTAAATCATTTTAAATAACATCCCACTGAATAGAGATAATTTCCTTTACTATTTCATATTATTGAACAATCATTTTGTTCCTGGTTTTTAATTATGATTAAAATGCTACAAAATCTTTCTGTATTTATGCATTTTTCATATTTAATAATGCTTCTTTGAGTTAATTACAGGATGTGAGGTTACTAAACGGCATGAAAATTATGTATCACTGCGTATAGTCTTAGCATTTTAAATTATCAGTATGATTTTATAATACCGAAGTTTGAGACGAGAGTCCCTACCATTCTATAAATATTAGGCATTTAAAATTTTATAAGTGCCTTGTCAGTATGTCAAAAATTTACTTCAATTCAGTTATGATTTCCCTGTCTCTTATTAATGAAGTTGAGTATCTTCCCACATATGTGTTTACTTATTACTTTTCCATTTACATCAATCATATCCTCATGAATTTTATAAATCTTCTGAAGTTACATTAGCATTTCTTATCAATTTAGAAAATATTCCTAAGTAATTAAACTTCTAGTTTTTTCACAGTATTTTCCTTTTTACCAGTTTTATATAACTGTTTCATGTGCAGTCACTAAAAAAACCTACACATCAGATTTATCTACTTTCTTCCATTGTGGTCTCTTCTGCAGCACCTACGTTTTATAAGTTTTCCTAGTAAAGTGGTACGAATCTAATATGCATTCTTCTTGTCAACTTCCTATGTAGTAAGTTTTTAGGTTTTTTTTCTAATTTTTAAATGGTGAAACTTTCAGACTGACTCACAAAACAATACATTTTAATTTTGAACTCAGGAAAATTGAAATATTTTACCTTAATTTAAGAATGTTTAGTCATTTCACTTCAGTCGTCATATTATCTTTCACCTAAAGGCATATCAGCCAGTCTTTAATTAAAAATCAATGAACATTTCACTATATATGTGAACATTTCACTATATATGTAAACATTATATTATATATAATGTATTAATTCCATTAGGAAATATTTTTGTTAGAAAATGTATTTACTCATGTCATTTCCTTGACATGAGTAAATGAAAATTGAAACAAAGATGTCTCAAGGAAAACAACAAATTGTTCTAAAAATAGGTGGATTATTTATTTAAAAATAATGTATTCTTTAATAAAATTTGAAGATTCACACGATTGATTTGGTCTTTGTTACTGCAGTATAGATTTTATGAGGCATATGTTTTCCCTCCTAGATAAAGATTATCTCCTTACTCAGATTTTGTTACGGTCGATTATGGGACGTTTAAGTGAAAGTAATAAAAGAGAAAGGGATGTTTAAAGAAATTTTATATGAAGGGATCAGTTAGCAAATGTCAATTTACATAATAAAAGAATAAGAGAATATAGTGATGTATCTTAGTGATAGGAGATGTCTCTGGAGATACAGTGTAGTGATTCTCCATTATTAGGAATTCCATTATTAGGAATGTTTTGACCCGAGAAGGATTAAACATGGAAAATAACTAAGAACAGTAGAATCTCTATTCAAATGCAAGTCAGTATTTAAATATAAAAATAGGAAATTAATTTCAGAAATAATTTTTTTGCTAAAATATTTAACCCAATTCATTCCTAGGGTAACTTCAATTTCATATTAGTGAAATGAACATTACTAATGACATTTATATATTTCATTTTTTGTATATATTGTTGGGAAGGAAATATTTCCCTGTACCCTTCAAGATTATTCTAGCTGGTCTAAGAATTAAACTAACATGAGGCAGACTAACAGGAGAAAATCTAATTTAATTACGTACATGAGAGAATCCACACAGACACGAGATTCCAGACAGTCAAGCAAAATGAGGTACATATGTCATCCTAAACTACAGAGAAGGGATAGGGGCCTGGGACTTTAAAGGGAAGGAAAGCAATTCACAGGAAGATGAAACTGAGTAAACGTTTGGTCAACAAATGCTAGCTGGGCCGCCCAGAAACAATGGGGCACAGAGAGGAATTCTAAAAGTTCGCTCAAGTTCTCCCAGTCTACCACCTGTAGATCATATTATAATGTAGTTCCCTAGGGGAACAGGTCTCCTCCTGGAGCAGGTCCCCCATCTAAATTCTTTTTAGGCAGGTCAAAGTTCTTCCTGAGGCTTTTGGGCCTTGATGTTTTCAGTTCAAAATAATCTGCATGCCAAACTGGCACATATGGGGGCAGCCTGCCTTTGTCCTCTGCATCAACATATGTATATGTCTTTTTTTATGTACAATAAAATGCAAAGCTTTTAACTCTATAGTTTGATGAGTTTTGACCAAAATATACACCTATGTCACTACTATGCAACTCAAATTCTACTATGACTATTTGCATTTGTCTTTTTACTATTCAGTTGTAGGACTTTAAATAATATGTTCCGAACAAAAGTCTTTCGTTTTATATATGTGTATATATATATAAAGTATTCATATATATAAAGTATTTTCTCCTTACCCACGACTGACTTTTAATCTTCTGAACTGTGTGTTTTGACAAAGAATTTAAAATTCTGATTAAGTCCAGTTCATCTTGTTTTTCCTTTTATAGTTGTCCTTTCTTAGTGCTAGGAACCATTTGCCTACCACAAGGCCACAGAGATATTCACTTAAGATGGTTTTCAGGTCTGCTATGTGTTTTGAATATTTTTGTAAGTTTGATATTTGAGTGTCTACCCTTGCTTCTTTCTTCCTCCCTTCCTTATTTCTGTTTTAAAAATCTGGTTATCAGTTGTTATAGCACGATCTGTTGAAAGCCTTCCTCACTGAAATACTTTGGAAACAAATGGGCCATGTTTTGTGAATATAATTCTGTATTTTCAATTGTTTTCCATGGCGTCTGTCCTGATGCTAATGCCACAAATCCTGATTACTGCATCTTTACAGTTAACTGTGAAATTTAATCTTATTTTCTACATTTTCATGATTTTTTGACCATTCTAGTTCTTTGCAGTTCTCTCTATGCTGTAGGATCAGCTTGTCAATTTCTACCAAAAAAAGGAAGCAGATATTTGATTGGAATTGCTTTGACTCTGTAAGTTAACTTAAGGAGATTTATTTGCATTGCCTCATATTGGAATGTATGTACGTATTTTTGTGCCTTAGTGCCTTGGCTAGGACCTAATGTGTGATGCTGAGTGGAAATGGTTCAAGCGGACATTTTTGCCTTGTTCCTACAGGAAATGTGTTTAATATTTCATGGGTAATTATTATTTTAGTTGTGGGTTTTCATAAATATCGTTTACTAGATTTAGGAAATTCCATTTAATTTGTAGTTTGCTGAGGGAATTTAAAAAAATATTTTATGAGGAAATGTTGTTTAATTTTGTCCAATACTTTTACACTGATTAATATTTGAATGTTAAAGCGTTATTGCAGGACTTGCAGGATCTCTACGTGTAAAGATATTTGCAGGATCTCTACATATGAAGATCTTGGAAGTTCTGTTCTTAGGACAAGAAAAAGTTAAAAACAAAACAAAACAAAACAATGACTTTTCTTGGGCCCATCAGAGAACTGAGGTCACAGTGAGAAAGGCTATGTAAAAATTTGAAGAGACTCTAGAGGCAAATACAGAGAACAGAGCTGAAATGAGCTTACCTGGAGCAGAGCTTGTGGGGTAACAGACTGGAAAGAACACTTACATGTTAGCTTCGACCAACTGCTGAAGGTGAGGAGTGGACTCGCCTGCAAGCAAAAGACACGGCCCTAGGGCTACACTCTCAGGGGACCCCGCCCACTCCTGGTCTTGTGTCCAGAAACCCCACTGGATAGACGTAGTATGTCATATACAGTATAGATACCAACCCAAGTATACTGATATACACTTTAAATGTGAACAGTCTAAATGCACCAATTAAAAGGCAGAGATTATCAGAGTAGATTAAAAACAAAACCACAAAATGACCCAACAATGTGTTGTTTACAAGAAATCCACTTAAAATTTAAAGACAAAAGTCAGTTAAAAGTAACGATGGAAAAAGACACCATGCTAACACTGATCAAAGAAGGCTGGGATAGCTGTAGGAATTGCAGACAAACATACTTTAGAAGAAAATTGTAAGGAATAAAAAGAGGGGCATTGCATAATGATAAAGGATTCTGTTCTTCAAGAAGACATAACAAGGTTTAATGTGTTTGCACAACACAAGAATGTGAGAACAAGGAAAACTGCTGTCTCAGCAAATCATTTGAAACCTGCAAATTTGGTTTATCTATTTTCTTTTTTACAAAATGTGAACATCACATGTGACTTCTCCTTTTACTTTGAATTCCCTGATTTTGTTTCCCACAAACCATCTCCATGCAGATACTTAAATGTTCGCAACAACAAAATCAAAGGTTCTATTTTTTGTGGGGGAGGGGGTGTAATTTTAGAAATATTTTTAATCTCTGAAAGGCAATAAATTTAAATTATAATTTAATTAGGAACATACATTAGTTATGAAAAAAAGAAGCAACATAAGATTAAAATTATGGCAAATACATAAACACCAGGGAAAATTTGTAAACTCCTGATGCTGTCAAAACTGTTTCAACTGAGGGACTGTCTCAGGAATGACATACTGAGCCAGAAACTCTTGATTTTGGAATAAACAGTAGCAGTCAGTGTAGAATGTGTCAGTGTTATTTTCATGAAAACATAAATGAGCCTTCACATCACTTTTCTCCCGTGGCAGAAAAACCAAGCAAAAGTGTGTCTTGGTAAACTATTGAACAGTATATAAATTTTGAAGGAAAGTCACGGAAGTTGTTTTCCAATGAAAAGACAGAAAATTGTAAACTATGAACAAAATTCAAACAGGAAGTTTTCAAAAACTCCTTAAAGATCGTTTTCAGAATGCTGTTGATATGTCCCAATTTATCTGAGAAGAACACAGGATAAGCCAACTGAGATGGGATTTGTACCTCAACTTCATCAAATGATGCATTTTAGTGACTCAAAAGAAAACAAGTGATTAACCAGCCTGTATTTTAATATTACAGTTAAATCAAAAGATTGGCTTCACTAATTACACTGTTATATTGCTTTTTGTTACATATATCTAGCCATGTCTCTGAAGACAGTACTTTTACATAATACTTAATAACATAAAGATATTCCAAGAAATGTACTTTTCTATTGCATTATGATTGAGAACATTTTGAAAATAGGAAGGCATTGTAAATAGGGGGAGATGTGTGATATAATAAATTATTATCTGCTTTCCACGATATTTTACAGGCAAATGAAAATTTGTTACTATGGCTTGTTTTATTACCAGAAGTTTAAAGCTGCTTTTTGGAGCAGCTTTGGGTTTTAGAAACATTATTAGAAATATACACAGCTCAACTTTGGATTACCTCATGTGGAAAACACAGATTACTCTTTTTCCTCCTATTTCTGTACAGCTACATTCTTTGTATCATTCTGGCCCTTGTGTACAGGGAATAGTGTGAGGGAGCTATGAGCCATGCCCTTTAAAGAGTTCTTGGTGATGTTACTGAGATTTCTGGCAGGCATGATCATGGTTCAAAGGATTTGCGGCTTTTAACATTTTAGCAAAATCTTCCAATGTTACTCTTAGTTTGGAATGCTGAAACTAGAATTCATGGTTGTATGTTTCCATTTCAAGGAAATAAGTACAAAAAATGAAATCAAGTTCTGGAAACAGGAATCATGTTTAGTGGTCTTGATGTACGGTATAAAAATCAGTGTGCTTTTCACTTACCAAATGCTCCAAATCCTCCTTGTTCTTTAGAAAATGGAAACAGGAAGTACAAACGTCCACTGTAACCTACAGATAAGAGAAAAGGCTCTTATGACCTGTTTTCTGTTTTTGGATTTTGTTTGTTTGGTTATGGTGAGTGCGCTGCTAAAAGCAGAGCGTCTGTACACCTGCTGAGGAAAAGACCCACCAAGAGCTACCCTACGAACACAACGCTGAGTCTCCTCCACCCTGTGAACTAGCTGGTTCTGCCATGGCAGCTTCAGTCCCCTGGTCTGTTGGATCTGGTCTTTTGGTAATATTTTCTATGATAGTTGGTGTATGAAAAATACGGAAGTGTAGTTTATTTTTGTTGTTATCCTTGTGTTAGCTGCACTTTTTGATACAGCAAGTCATTGAGACTCTAATTTCTAACACACACAGCTTGTGCTAATACAGTATGAGGACAGGACAAAGCCCCATAGCATGGGAACATCACCCTCTTTATAATTGATGAGTTATTAATGCTATTCTTTTTTCTCCCTCCAAACAATGGCACTTTTGGTAAGGCAAAGGATGTTTCAGGCTCCGGTGTGCTCAGAAAGTACTGAGGAATCCTCAGTACCTCATTCCCAATGGGGCAAAGTTCAACTCCTTATCATCCCACATTTTCCACTGGACACATTTGCTTTAAGTTTTAGGCAAGACACTGGGTCTCAGAGTGAAGAGCCACTTGAGGGAACTGTTCTAATGGATGAGGTTAAACTAGTCCTCTATTATTCTAAACCACATTATTAAAGAACAATAAACCAAGGGGAAATGGCATTGCTCTGTGCATCTATGTCCAAACACAGAAATTCAGGAAGACACGGAAATTTGATTGAGTGCTTCCTAGGTACATACAATAGGCACTATTTCCCTAACACTGCCTTTTCACACAAGGTTCATGAAGTAAATGTCATCATTATACTCCATGCTGAACAATGAGGAAACTGAGGCACAGAATGGTTAATTGTCCAAGGACTTGAACTCTTTATCAACTCAGAGCACAAACTCCAAACCACCATGTCAGAGATTATTTGAATTTAACACATTACGACAGAGCAAAGTAAACTCTTTTAAAATTCTGGTATATTAAGATGGAAAATGCCAAATATTCTCACCATGGGGAGGTGGCCGTGTAAGTGGAATAAAAGCCAGAATTAGTTTTTCTAAAACAGAAAATGGCTGGACAGTTATTTGCCTGTTAAAATCCTACTGAAATTTTTATTTAATTGAACATGTCTTGAACATATAAAATTGTCAGCATAAATTCAAGCCAAAGAACCATCTGTTTTCTTCTTTTTTAATGACTTTGTCAGCATGTGTTTTTCCAACACTTGTGCAGAATTCCTGCGAGCCACGTAGAGCCATGCTATGGAACCCCAGGAGTATCCTTGGAACACCAGGTAATATTTCATGTTCTGATTACTGTGAAGAAAGCAAGAGACTTTCTAATTGTGTTAGAAGAAAGGAAGAAAAATACAAAAATCCAGCATAAAATTTGGGAGTCTGATGTCAGGTCTTGACATGCTTTAAAATTGGGTGCAAACATAAAGTCTTTCAATCCTTAGTATCAACTATTAGAAAAACATGATGCAAAAAGACTTGGTGTTTCCATAAAGCTTTCCTGGAGAAAACCATAAATACTCTGTCAGGTAGGCTGGTCTCTGTCATTAAGTCTGTCTTTGACCTACTTTTTATGGCAGTCATTGAACAAACCCTTCCTATCCTCCAAAATATGCATTGTAGATGCAGCCAGACTTTCAAAGTTTATTAGAAGGCTAGGTCCTTGGCTACTTGGG
Source organism: Smutsia gigantea (assembly GCA_032199065.1). Taxonomy (NCBI): domain Eukaryota; kingdom Metazoa; phylum Chordata; class Mammalia; order Pholidota; family Manidae; genus Smutsia; species Smutsia gigantea. Next base: position 90,030 of record JAVSCE010017078.1, read on the forward strand.
TTAAACTTAATTATAAGTACTGATAGAACTTTATACACAGACACATAAACATAAATTCTGCCTGGATCTTGCTTTCCTTTGCTTTCTTTGTATTTTTGTGTTTGTTTGTCTACACAGTGCTATGAAGCAAACACACAGAAGAAGAGTCTGGCCCATGATACGAAAACAGAATCATGTTTTCGTTATTGGATTGTTTTGGATTGTTATTGGTCATGATGATGCACTTTGTGGTTTGATAAAAGCTGTCCTTGAGAGAAAGTGATGGCAGGGTTGTATCAGCCTCTCTTGGACTTGGAGAGGGAAGGGTTAATTAAGAGTAGATTACTGGGATGTCAAACAAAAAGGCTTCTGTACAGCAAGGGATACTATCAGTAGAACAAAAAGATATCCTACAGTATGGGAGAATATATTCGTAAATGACATACCCAATAAGGGGTTGACATCCAAATCATATAAAGAGCTCATGCACCTCAACAAACAAAAAGCAAATAAGTCAGTTAAAAAAATGGGCAGAGGAGCTAAACAGATGCTTCTCCAAAGAAGAAATTCAGATGGCCAACAGGCACGTGAAAAGATGCTCCACATCACTAGTCATCAGAGAAATACAAATTAAAACCACAATGAGATATCACCTCACACCAGTCAGTATGGCCGCCATCCAAAAAACAAACAACAACAAATGCTGGTGAGGATGTGGAGAAAGGGAAACCCTCCTACACTGCTGGTGGGAATGTAAATTAGTACAACCATTGTGGAAAGCAGTATGGAGGTTCCTCAAAAAAACTCAAAATAGAAATACCATTTTACCCAGGAATCCCACCCCTAGGAATTTACCCCAAGAATGCAGCAGCGCAGTTTGAAAAACATATATGCACCCCTATGTTTATCGCAGCACTATTTACAATAGCCAAGAAATGGAAGCAACCTAAGTGTCCATCAGTAGATGAATGGATAAAGAAGATGTGGTATATATACACAATGGAATATTATTCAGCCATTAGAAGAAAACAAATTCTTCCATTTGCAACAACATGGATGGAGCTAGAGGGTATTATGCTCAGTGAAATAAGCCAGGCAGAGAAAGACAAGTATCAAATGATTTCACTCATTTGTGGAGTATAAGAACAAAGAAAAAACTGAAGGAACAAAACAGCAGCAGATACACAGAACCCAAGAATGGACTAACAGTTACCAAAGGGAAAGGGACTCAGGAAGATGGGTGGGAAGGGAGGGATAAGGGGGAAATAGGGCTATTACAATTAGCACGCTTAATGTAGCTGGGGTGAGGGTGGGGTAGGGGGATACGGGGAAGGCAGTATAACACAGAGAAGACGAGTAGTGATTCTATAACATCCTACTACGCTGATGGACAGTGACTGCAATGGGGTATATGGTGGGGACTTGATAATAGGGGGAGTCTAGTGACCATAATGTTGCTCATGTAATTGGATATTAATAGTAGCAAAAAAAAAAAAGAGTGGATTACTGGGTTCCAAACCAGCCTCTGCTTCCTGTAGGGCCAGCTACTGGAGTCCCTGTGCTTCAGTTTCCGCTGGTGGAAAATGGGATTAATAATTGGCACTGTGGACTCCTGGCACACCCCTGCTCATAAAGATTTCAGTTCTTCACTTGTCATTACTGTTCCCTGTATTGACTTGGATGTTTTCAGTATCCATGCAGACTATCCTGGCAACATCCAGACCTCTTATTATCTTGTCCTCCCTATTTCAAATATGCATTTGCCTGTTTGGAAATAAAAATACATATTATGCTTTGTATGTAAAAGTAGAATACACCATGTCAGCAGATGTGTATGAAAAGATTTATTTACCAAGATTGTTTTAGACACAGGGATGACACAGCAATGACATATAGGAATGAGCTGTACAGTGTTTATGCTTTTGCAATTACAAGAGAGGGGGGAATGGAGGTGCAGTTTGGGAAGATTCATGTGGAAGGAAACCCCTGAAATAATGGGGAAGTGCTTTGTGTGGTGGATAAACAGGAATATATTGAACATGAAGGTAACTCAAGATCATTGTGGGCACTACTCATGCTGGTCATTTCTCTTCTTCACAGACGGATCAGTGCAAAAAAATTAAATATTTCTGCATCACCCTGCTCTTTTTCCTTCTATTGCAGGCTGCTGTTGCCTGGACAGGCACTCTAGGGAGCAGGGTAGGAGAGTCAGCCATCAAAATAATTTTTTTTTGTATCATTGAGTAAGCAGAGAAAAATCAGTTGGGATGTATGGAAAAATATTTCCACAAAAGGAAATGAGAGCATATGCTAAGAACACAGGAGAAATACTTACTTCTGAAATGGATTTTTTTTTTTGCAAAACCCAATTACCATGTCATTTCTTCATGTTTTCAATGAGAAATATTATCGATGGTAAAACTACAGGTCATTATAGAGACAGTGAAAACAAAACTGAGAACAACTGGAGTGAAAAATGTTAGCAAAGTTTTTTTAAAAAGCAAGAAGGCAGATGAGATGTTTTAAGGAACAGGTGTTATGAAGCAGAAATTAAATCAGTCACTTTAAAAAACACACCAGCTGACCAAGCACAGAGAAGAAAGAAGGAGATGAAAGTTGTAAGATAGGACATAAGGTATTGAAGATATGATCTATCCTCATACAATACAAGGGAGAACAGAATAACTGAAGGGGAAGATGCAATCGGATATACAGAGCAAACCAAGGATTGTGTGATGAGAAAAACATTGTCACTGAAGTTGTTGAAGACTTACCAAGGCTGAAGACTAACCAAAGAAAAGATTCATACCTGGTTATATCACCTGTGGACCACTTTATTGGCATTTATACTTTAAAAATAAAATTATTTATAAAAAAATGCAAGTATGTTTCTGCATAGTCACTTAACAAACCAGAAAAGTAATGATGTAATATCTACAAATGCTGAGTGGAGAAAATTTTAAACTAATACGTCTATGGCCATCACAGATATTTAACTCACTAATCTTAGCTCCAATGTGCAGTTCCTGAAAACATTATTTGAAATAATGTTAAGTCACAGAGAAATAAGTCTAAATTACTAATAGTAGGAAACAGACCAGCCATGACCTGGATATCATATAAAAATTGAAGTTTTACTTGTCAATATGATCGAAAAATTGAATATTAAAGAATAACAATCATGCCATTTGACCCAAGAATTCCACTTGTAGGAATTTACCCAAAGAAAACAAGATCTCAGATTTAAAAATACATATGTACCCCTATGTTTATTGCAGCACTATTTACAATAGCCAAGATACAGAGGCAACTTAAGTGTCCATCAGTAGATAAATGGATAAAGAAGAGGTGGTACATATACACAGTGGAATACTATTCAGCCATAAGAAGAAAACAAATCCTACCATTTGCAACAACATGGATGGAGCTAGAGGGTATTATGCTCAGTGAAATAAGCCAGGCGGAGAAAGACAAATACCAAATGATTTCCCTCATTTGTGGAGTATAACAACAAAGCAAAACTGAAGAAACAAAACGGCAGCAGACTCACAGACTCCAAGAAGGGACTAGCAGTTTCCAAAGGGGAGGGGTGGTGGGGAGGGCGGGGGGCGGAGAGGGAGGGAGAACCAGATAGTGGGGTATCATGTCATTGTGAAATTGGTGCACATGGCGTGTGTGGGGTCACGGGGAAGACAGTGTAGCACAGAGAAGACAAGTAGTGACTCTGTGGCCTCTAACTACACTGATGGACAGTGATTTCAATTGGGTATGGGGGGACTTGATAATATGGGTGAATGCAGTAACCATAATGTTTTTCATGTGACACCTTCATAAGAGTGTATATCAATAATACCTTAAAATTTTTTTTACTGTGCTTCAAAAAAAAATGACAAGCTTTAAAAAAATCAGTTATGTTGTTATCAACATAACTGATAGGAGAAATATTCAACTTGATAGCATAATGAATCTTGATTTCAGAATCCTCAGGAATGTATAAATATTCATAGAGGCATAAATATGATGGGACCTTCAATGAGCAAACAAAACACCGTATTTCTAACATGAAAATCAATTAGATACAAAGCAAGAAAATACTAAACAGACAGATGGAACAAGATAATGCATTTAAGTTCTTTGTGTGTTCTATTGTGTGTTTATGTTTACCATCTTGCCTATAATTCACTGGCCTTCTTAAACCTGTGCGTTTGTTTTTTCATAGTTCTAGAAAATTCTCAATTTTTCTCTCTTCAAATATTTCCACTCACCTATTTTGTTTTTTCCTTCTAGAGTTCTGGTTTTGTGTGTGTGTGTATGTTCTCACTCCTTCCTCCATGTTTCTAACTTTTTTTTAAAGAGATCACAATATTTATTCAGCCTTCTATTTTAGATAAGTGTTTTAGCCTAAACTTTGTCCATCTGTTCTATATGCTGAAGATTTATTCAGGTCCATTCTCTAGTGCATTAACTCTTTTTAATTTGTTTTGTTTTAATTCCTGTTTAATAAATTTTTTTCATTCATGCAAATAAAATAAGTGCTTCATTACAATCATCTTATTTTTGTCAATGTAATCATTTTTAAAATGCGCTGTTTCTTATATTGCTGGATATACCTCCTCACAACTACCTCCTCCTCTGCTAAAATATTGAAATACTTGGAATATGATTTTATTTGTTTTAATTTTGTAATTTTTGGTTGTTATTTTACTAGGAGACCCTCTATCCCTATATTTAGTGAAGTTAGAATAGTACAAAAGAATATTTAAAAACTTTGGGCTTTTTGTTTCGCTTTTTTTGTCTTTTAAGAATTACTGACCTTATAATAGGTAACATAATTTAAAAAGAATTTTAAAAAATATAGGGTTTTCCATTTTAGTATACTGTAAGGAAAAAAGCACAGAAACTCAGTATTCTAGGTTATGTCCTCAAAAATGGTATGTTGGCGTTCTAACTCCCCAGTGTGTCAGAATGTGGCCTTATCTGAAAATAGGGTCTTTACAGCGATGACTGAGTTTCATAGGCATGGCCTCTTCTTGTCTTTGAGCCTGGACGAGGAAGTTTGCATTGTCCAGTGTTGCTGGATAAAATGAGTATAATCAGATCAGAGTTTAGATTTATTATTATTCTTTTTCTTCCAGTCTTACTGAGGTATAATTGACAAAACTATATATATTTAAAGTGTACAATGTGATGACTTGATATACGTATAGTTTGTAAATCTGGTTTACCAGGTTGATTAACACGTCCATTACTCACAGAATTACCTTTGTTTTCTTATAGTGAAAATATGTATGGTCAACTCACTTGCAAATTTTCATACACAATACAGTATTATTAAGCTATAGTTATTTCAGAATTTTGGATGTTAGATCCCCAGAGCTTATTTACCTTATAACCAAAGACTTGTACCCACTGACAAGCATCTCCCCATCTCTCCCACCCCCAGGCCTGGAATCACCATTCCATCTCTTGTTTTCATGAGTTCAACTTTTCTTCTTTTTAGATTCTACATACAAGTGAGATCATACAGTATAGTCTTTCTCTGTCTGGCTGGTTTCACTTAGCCTAATGTCTTCTAGCCTTGTCTATATTATTGCAAATGGCAAGATTTCCTTCTTTCTTGTGGCTGAATAACTATATATGTATATACACATATACATATGTGTGTATATATATCACATCTTTATCCATTTATCTGTAGACAGACACTTAGGTTGTTTCCATATCTTGGCTTCTGTGAATAATGCTGTGATGAACATGGGAGTGCAGGTATCTATTTGAAATAGTGCTTTTGCTCTTTTTAGCAACTTGTTCAAGATAGGGATGTAGCTGCAGGGAGAGCGCCCATCCAGGATAAGCAATACTAGTTAAATCAGGTTGAGGTTGAGGTGTGAATCCCCTTACTTACCTCCTAGAATGCTTCCCCATGCTGCTCAGTAGCCAGCTGGTACCCTTCTCTCTTCTCTAGAGCCTCCTCCTGCTCTATATTTTTAGAAGTTTTCTGCAATTCCAATCCTTTTCATGTTGTTTCTTGTAGCCCCCCTGATTTTGTAAGGTTTTGTTTACTCCTGGTCTAAAGCAAAGCAAAGAACCAATGTCCTCCCCAATCCCCCCATCCCTGTGATAGAATGTTACAGAGAATGAAGTGCTCTGTGGTCTAATTCAGTATTTCTCAAAGGACGTGACTGGCATTTGGGTGCAATGACTCTTCACATCTGTGGAGACACTCAATACTAACCATGCTCCTGAGCCATTGATGCCATTACTAAACAAACAAACAAACAAACAAACAAATAAATAAAACAGACACAAAGATTCCCAAATGCTCTTTGGGAACAATACAATTCCCAGATGAGAATTACTATGGTAAAAGCTATTAAAATCAGTTTACTTTGGAAATAATTCCTAATCCAAGGAGTGGTTGTTATGCATGTGTGTGCACCCAGTTATCTGAGGAGTGGGTGATTTATCTGGGGGAAAAGGAAGTACCACAAAGTAGCAATTTACATCTGCATGACAGGTGGTCAAAATTATTCTGTGCATACTATAGGAAACATACATATAAGATCTAAACATTCTCATATCCCTCCCTCATCTCACTAATATGGGGAGAGATCTATACAGATGTGGAGATAGAACATACCAGAAAAGAAGGCAGAACAGTGAATGTGACGTGTAGGTAGTGATCATGTTGTAAAGTAGAAGAGCTGTGGAGCTTTGAGACATAAATGTGCAAGTAAGGGGGGCGGAGCAGCTGCCAGCCTGGGAAGACAATGAGCTGGCTCGCTATAAGAAGACTAGAAGATGTAAATATTTCCCAGCGGCAAGCAAATTCTCCTCCCTCCTCAGTAGCCTCTTATAGAGAAATTGAATGAAAGATTGGAAAGCTTCTAATTTCCTTTTGACTGACGTGTGTGATTTGACATCTGGAGTTGGAGGAGAAGGGAGAAAAGCCAGCTACAAGGATACTCGTTAAGCAAGCGATTTTTATTAAGAACCCAAATGTTATTTTCATCAAGATTCTTCAGATATGTCCTTGAAATATGGACAATCTTACCTTAAGGCCATAACATTTTTTTATTATTGGATGTCCATTCAAATAAAGACATAATAGGAAAAATTTCATTTGAGTATTTTCTTTACAGAAAATATATCTTTTTGGCAGGATAATAATAATTATTGAAATCTATAAAAATGGCTTTAAAATTGGCTTGATCATTTCAAAGAAGTGGTTATGTTAGTTTTCCCGACAGGAAAACAGATGCTAGCATTCTATTGTAGACTTTTTTCTATATAAAATGACATAAAGGAGTATTTCACTTATCTGATACAACATTAAATATTTACAATTATGATGTATTTAGTGAGATATAAGCAGGCACATTAACATAAAATATTCATAAAGATTGCTTTGCACATGTCCTCATATTTTTAGGAATATTAGAATATTCATTTTATTTTATTTTGCATATTAAGATTCTGGCTTTTGTCTCTCACTGTATTGTTGTAATTGATTCAGTAATATGTATAAAAATAGCACTGATAATTCCCTTAGCATAACACAAGGTAGTTAAAGAATAATGATCAGACTGAAAATTAGCCTACTAGTTTATGAACCGGTTGTTATTAAGAGGCCCTATCTGTATTTTGGTTACCTTACTGCAATTAGTTTGAAATGTATATCATCGAAGACGGAGCCTCATCATCCTTCACCCAGATACAAATGCACGAGCAGGTGCCTTTTAGTAGCACACGCACCGCATCTCAAACTCTGGGGCTCAGATGGCATCCTCAGTAGTGAAGTGACTTTTATGTTTGCTTATGAATGGATAGTACAGTAATAAATATATTGGGTTCTAAGGAAGAAGGTGTTTGTCTTTTAATTGGTGGAACACGTTTGAGCTCTGTCTAGGACCAAACCAACGGCTTTCCAGAGAGCAGAAGCCTGCCCTTGGTAGGTTCATGCCAGGAGAGACCAGGCCTGCTGACTCGTGGAGGAGCACCCCGGAGCAGGAAGGGGCAGCAGTGTGCTGGGGCTTCACAGCCCTAAAATTCTACCTTCTCCTAAGTTTTCCCGGCAGATTCTGGCAGTGGTGATGCAGAACGGAGGCATTTGCTTACAGATGGTGGCAAGGGCTAACAGATAAAAACCAATTTTAAACAGTATCAATCCCAAAAAACAGAGACAGGGCTTGAGGGGCCATCCAGCTGCCCACCCCCTGCTCATCCACAGGCAGTCTGGAACTACCTACTCACAAAGGCACACACACATCGGCAACCAACGGTGGCAGCAGGGACCTAGACAGAGGGCAGGGAAGATGGGAAATAAGCTGCCACTGAGCTGTTTCCAGTGGCAATGAACCAACTTAACATAACCCTGTGCTTTTGCAGGGACACAGTTAATACCATCATGGTAAAGGTGGAATGCACAAATGCTGCCTCTGAAAAAAGGGAAATAAAACTAGTCTAGAGATCTGAGAGCAGTATCAAATTTGGTAACTATATTCTCCTCCAACTTGCTCAGCTCTTCTCCTAATCTAAATAAATGGCTCCTGAATTTCCACCTTATTGATGTAACCCATCCTAAATGTTGGCATGTCACATGCTGAGGTGCTCAAAACTCTCCACAGTCGTAGTTTGAGAAACGACGTCAGCAGCCTATTCTTGGGGGCCCCAACGGCACACTGAATTAGCAGGTGATGGACACGGTCACAATAACTCAAGCTTTGCCACATTTCGTGGAGTGAAACATGTAAAGATTTTCCTAGGGTTTATTTCTGTGAAGTTTAAATCCATTATCTTAAAGGTCATTATAAACATTCCATAGAATGTTTTCTGTTACTGACAGAGGCAGAAGATCCATAGCATTTTATCCCCCTCCTCCTATTTCCAGATGAGGAAATGGAGATTCATTGCTGTGGAGGAGGAAGCTGGCATATCCTGGGAAGAAGATACAGTCAAAATGCAAAGAAAAGGTAAGAGAGAAATCGATCAACTGCTGGCAGAACGGGTGATCTAGGAAGCTCTCTAGTACAACATTTAGGAATAAAGTGCCACAAAACGAGCTCAGGACTTAACCAAAGTCCAGGTAAGCCTCCACCTGTTTATCCTGAAGGAATGAGATTGCAGGTCTGGAAGTGGGACAGGAGAGGCATCAACAGGAAAAGGAAGGAACTCTTTCAGTGTGAAAACAGGTATTTCATGCTTTTAAGTGGAGTCTTTTTCAGCCAAAAGTATGTTTTTACCACTTATGTCTGTTCCCAGGAGCCAGACTTTGCTCACTGGTACCTTCAGTACCAATTTGCTAGCCTAGGGGTGTCTGGTGGTCTCCTCTCCTCCCCAGGATGCTGGCAGCCCCAAAGAGCTGCTGTGATCAATACTAATCAGGGCCCACTTTGCCCTGACTTTCTGTGCCCCATCTCGCCCTGCACATCCAGGAGGTTCATGTTACCTTAGACAACTTGCCCAATTCTGAGACAGATCTGTCCTCAATGTAGAGGATGGGTTTGTAGAATCGTTGGCTCTCCTTCCTCTCCCCCAGCCCTGTAAATATGTGCAGATCTCACGGAAGTTAGACAGTCACTCCTTTATGCTTATCTGTGGCTACCAAACTTTCCAAATCCTGTGAAACTCTAGTGGATTTCTCAATCATTGCTTTTGTAATTCAAGTTGTTACATGAATCATGATTTAGAGATTAAGCCTCTAAAGATACTTGAGGGAAATCAGCTGGTGGAATTTCCAGAATACTTACCCTATCTGACATTAAGCACTGTAAACGCTGTTTCAGGTGACAAGGATGTAGAGTTTCATAGAACCCAGAGACTACTGGGAAAAAATTATGATGCCTTTTTAGTGTAAATAGGGAAAATTTAGTATAAGTATGATATGTTTATGTTTAAAGATACCTTTTATTAATATGCTTTTAAATTAGAGTGCTTGAAGTCTGTAACAGACCTGCTCTAGTCGGGAAAACAGAAACCCAACAGTGTTTTTACCAGGGAGAACTTAATACGGGATGCTAGTGAAAGGAGTACTGGAGGGCTAGATGACAAACAGATACCAGTAAGGTGCCACAGTGATGCACACCTTGAGGCTGGTGATCAGAGGGGCAGAGGTGGGGCTCATGGGCCCGGGACCTTTGAGCTTGGGGGGGTGGCCTGGCGGGGCTGGAACTTCATGAGCTCGGGGACGGTGCTGCTAAGCTGGGATCACATCTAAGTGAAGGGTGCTGGTGGATGGTTCTGGGAACCTCCAAATCTCAGACAAGAGCCCAAAGAACTGGCCCCAGACGTCTGAGGAGAGGAGGTACCTCTGGACTGGTATTGTTTCTGAGGCTGGTTCTGGCAGTGAGATCCATGTCCAGCGATAGAACCAAGGTTCTGTGGGGACCCACACAGGCTGTCAAGGAAGGGCCACTTTGGTGGAGGCCTGGCAGGACGACAAAACGTTGGGAGCCAAAGCTGCTGGCCCTGGCCACCCCTCTCCGTGTAGCTGGCCATCGGCACAGGCCAGAACCAACAAAAGCAACTGGCGAGGAGGAGCAGTTAGGTCTCCAGCATCCCCCAGCGCAGAACAGAGATGTTTGGCGTGGGGGGAGGGGTGAGGAGCGACAGCCCAGCCCCAGCCTGATCCATCCACAGTGACCACATGCAACCGCCCAGCCCAGCACCCCTGTGACTCCACACAGCAAGGGCAGTGCGGGTATCATGCTGCCTAACAGGGCGCAAGTGTCCTTGACACAAATGAAAGCGCCTGGCCCTCTCCCCCAAAACGGGGGCCTTGAAGAGTTTCAGACATGTCATATACGATTAACCACTCTACCCTCAAGACAGCTCAGTGAGTTAGACATTATTATAATTATCCCCATGTCACCAACAAAGAAATAAAGGCACAAATGAGTAGGTCCCACAGCTGTTACAAATGGAGCCAAGCTTTGGACAACAGGCCGACTCCAACGTCTCAGTAATTATTTCTCCCCTTTCTGGAATACAGATATAACAGGAGAGATTAGCAAAGACCATTTCATTGCAGTGGGATGATGGCTATTTTTAATTTTTCTGTATTTTGCTTGTATGCATTTATAAATGTCTATAAAATGAGTATGTTCTGATTTTGTAATAAAAGATTTTTTATCTAAGAATATAACAGTAGTTGTGAAGAATGTATACAGGTACAATCTCTGTAGAAAGTGACTTGGATTCCAGTAAGAATCTGTACAAAAAATAAGACTGTTCTTATCTTAGGTAAAGTCAGAGCCCATTAAAAAAAAAATGCATGGTATATATAAATTTAAAAATTAAGAGGAGGATAGGATTATGCATGATTTTGATTTATCCTAATTTTGCTTTCTGTGCATTCAATATATATTGTACAAGGAAAATACATTAATATTAATTTAACCAGGAAAAATGGTATTTTTTAAGTTCACATTATTTATCTAGTAAGCTCATTTGTAGGAATTTTTAGTAACATGTTTAGGACAGTACTGTTTATAGTAATGGAACCTCATGAGTAACTAAGTCCAACACTGAGATTAAATAAACAATGATATAGCTATGCAATAGGAATATTATGAACACATTATCATATTTTTGAAAGATATTTAAGGACTTCGAAAACAATTCAGACTGTGTTACTAAAAATGAATATTTTCAACTGTATATATATATATACTTTGTTTCCAGTTTTGCAAAAATAAATTGCAAAGATAAGTACATAGCCCCGCATGCACATCCCAGCCCTCACACAGACTAGAGGGAGACACCAAAAATGTTCAAAGTGTTTCTATCTGGTACTGCAATCAGGGTGAAATTAGAATGCTTTATTCTTTGTTATTTTTCCAAATTTACCATGAGAAAGATGTTTGTTTTTTCTCCCATAGGCAATTGATATATATTCCTAATGCAGAGGCAAAACATTTAACCCTATTTTATATAGCTGTCAGAAATTTGGAATGGAAACAGAAATGTTTTTCTGTTTCCTTGGTGCCTAGCAGTGCCTTAGGGATGTCAGCCTTCTTATGTAATGATGAAAATTACAGCTTTCTACTTTGCCAACAATTTTATAGTTATGATTTAGGTGTGAGTACATAAAGCATATTATAAGAGAATATGAAGATTTCTGATTCATCATAGATTTAGCTGAAAACATAAGATGTGCGTATTTCAGTTACTCAGTATAAAGTTTTAGGTAATAATTTTTAATCCCCAAGAACAAAAAAAATTAATGTTCCCTGGCATTCAGCCAGCATAATGAATGTCCCAGTTCAGATGGTGATGTTTGTAAATAATAAAGGGCAGCTCAGATTTTTATCAGTAGTCCATTATGTTTCTTCTACATAATACATGTGCAGAATTGTTTATAGCATTAGGCTTTGGAAAGGTCACATTTGAGTGTTATTTTTGAACCCTTATTGTTCCAGCTACATATATATATATATTATATATGTAGTCTCTTTCTCCATTTCAGTTCAGTCACTGATTGCTCCCTCAAAAGCTAGAAGCACTGATGGGCAGACATGCTTATTACTTGAACAGAAGATAAGAGAAAAAAATTCTTGGCAGATAAAAAAAAGGCTTTATTTAGAAGGGTAGAAACCGAAATCTTGAAAATCTGAAAATGTTTTGTGTTTGAATTACCTGAGAAAATGAAACAATCAGGCTCTTGTGATTTCGATGGCCCATCAGGAGTCGCAAAGATAACATCAGGGGACATTTTAATAAATATTCGTGACCGTTCGAGTTGTTGCCTGCAGTGCCAGCTAAGGTAGTGTCTATAGTGATGTGACTTTCTCTAGAGTGCTGTCTCACTGAGGCAAACAACAAAATGTTTCATCAGCTAAAGTCACATATAGGCTCTCTAGGTAGTCTAAGTGACATGTTCATCTACTCGATTCCAGTTTTTTTTTTAAATAATAAAAAAAATGAGTTCCATGGGGCTAAGAATCAACGGTTGTGTCTTTTCAGAATCTCCAGCATTTCATAGGGTCTCTGACACAGTGGGCTCCCCATTGGCAGGTGGTGAATAAATGAGCAGGGCACACTTAAAGAAACAGTTTAGGCTGTGTCAGCGTGAAGTCACAGTTTCTCAAGTGGGCAGGAAACTGACTTTTACTGTTTTTATCATGGCTGTGAGATTTATGAAAAGACTGCCTAAGTATGTTTCCCTGTAATTTTTGGATTTTGGTAACTTGAGCTTACATAGTCCATTTTTATATGTAAATGACTGGAATGAAAGGTTTAAAATCTTACAGCTTACTGACAGGGCAATTTAACGTACGAACCCACAACATCTATGGATAAGTGGTCTATATTTTTTTCAAAGCAAGAATCAAGACTTAAAATATCTGACCTGACATTTGTAGGTCCTTTGTGGGAAAACAAAGTATTTGAGCTAAAGGGTACTTCCGAAAACCAAGATCTTTTCCAGTCATAATTGTAAACGGTTTCTCTTTTGCATTTGTGGTTATTACCTCATGCAAATGAAACATTTCAGCAGAACGTTAATGAAGTCTGAAGTAATAGTGTATATAACATTCAGTTTGGACCTCCTCAGCTGCCTGAGCCAAAACAAGAATGGCAAAACAAAAAACGTCCAAAGAGTTTATTCAAGTTATTTTGGAACCAAACATTTTTAAAAAGGCTTCAGGCAAAGAAGCTAAAAAAAGAAGGATAATATCATAAATATGGACGATTTTTCTGAGGGATTGAATTCATTAAATTCCCAGGAACCAGGAACATCTCCTCTCCAAGTTCAGAACTTAGCTTCAGACTTTTTAAAAAAATTTTATTCAGTAAGTGAAAGTGATTTTACTGATCTTCCCCTTTATATACAGTCAGCTACGTATTTTAGGTAAACAAATTCCTGTTTTTTTCCTATCTCAGTTCTTTGGTTCTGACCTTTGAGAACTAATGATTCAAGTTATAGCCTAACGTCTGAGAGTCTACACACTCTTGCTCTTAGTTGATCTTGTTTTCCAGCCCCACACTGTGAAACATGGTATCCACCAACCACCCAGTGGTGGCTATTTACATCGATTAAAATGAAATACAATGTAAAATGTCAGTTACTCTGTTGCACAAGCCACATTTCAAGTGCTCACTTGCCACATGAATGTAGGATTATTGTTCTGAACAATATGGATACATCACATTCCCATGATGTCCTACAATTCACTGGACAGCCTCTGCCTAGCCTTTGCAAGAAAGGAGCTGAGCTGAAGACAGTGAGGAGAGGTTAGTCGTGGGAGACTGGCAGGAGCGCACCTCAGGCCAAAGGATTGTCACTGTGCATGTCACTTATCCTCACACACTCTCTGTGATGGGGATTATTGTCTCTGTTTGTAAAGAAGGAAATTGGAACTTAAGACAGCAAAATAATTTACGAAGGATCAGAAGATTCACTGATGGAAAATACAGGGCTTGATCTCAGGTCTTTTGTCTCCTAATTCAGTGTGTGTTGTTGTGCTAGGACACATTTTCCTGGAAAAGCAGAAATGTGAGGTTAATACCAAGGGTAGACTTTGGGGTGTGAGTTTGGAATTGGGGAGAGCTGGGAAGGAGCTGGGGTAACTCAAGGTTTTGGCATCTCATCCATTGATTGTGCTTTTTAAGTTTTTAGAAATTCTGCTGGGGTCCCAAAGAGAGTGAATTTAGGACAGCTGCTGGGGCAGTGGCATGCAGAAGTTACCCAAAATGTGGAAAGACAGCAAAAATGTCACTGGTATGTTCTTCTGATGTCATATGGGGTTGAGAGCCAGGGAACCTGCACAGTTCAATTCATGGTTTATTACTGATTAAAAATCCTAGACTCAAGTTACATGTTAACTTTTAGATCTTTGGTAGAGATGCAAATGACCGTTCTCTAGAGATAAATTTGAAGATTATGTGTATGGCTTTTTTGAAATTAATCAGTTTTGTATCTAACTAAACAATGTTATCCTATGATTGCTAATTGATGCCCACCTTCTCAAGGGCTTTTTGTACTGGTCATAATATCTTACCAGGTTCCTTGACAAGTTAAATAAATCTTTCACATATATTCATCTTATTTTTATGAACTTCATTTTAAAAGAGCATTTGAAAATTACGCATTAGAAGTTTTGGAGTTTTAACCAGGAAGCCCACCTGGACCCTCCTGTTGGGGCCCAGTACACTGTGCTGGTTTGGAAGCTGTTACCTGCTATTTAATATATTTAAGCTCAGGCACACCTTCACTCCCATCCCTGAGTGAATTCCAAGCAGCAACAGAACTCAGCTCTCCTTTTCCCTCTCTTCCGGTATTTGTCTCTGCGCTGTGCATAGAAATGTGCTTCACCCCTTTGGCAATAGCACTGGTGAGAAATTCCATCTAATGGTCTGGTGTCTATTGGATACATTTTGAATAGCTGTTCTCTGTTGGGTGAGAGAAGGCAGAGAATTTGGTTTGTCAGTCTTTTGGGTTTTGTCTGATTGTGAACTTGCTTAAGTCAGTCAAGAGTTTTGTGTCGTGTCCACGAGGAAGGGAAATAGCTCTTCAGGATCTGGTGAAATTGTCTTTTTGTAACTTTCTTTTCACCACCGACTGAAGTTGTAGAACTGAAGTTATCTTCTCTGTGTGTCTGTGTTCCCAGCATGCCTGTATTTCAGAAATAGCTTTTATGAGTGTGAAGTATTTTCCTAATTCCAGAGGACATGAACAAATATGAGGCAACATCTTTTGAATTAAAGATGCTCACTTTGATTGCTTTACATAAATTGTTAAGCGGTTTTATAAATCTAATAGTTCTAAAGTTCAGAGAAAATAAGAAACTTCTGACTCTTTACATGTGCTAGATTGTTAAGGGAAAAACAAAATCTTGCTGGATAAGACATATTTTAAGAATCCAAGGCAAATAATCAAGGTGAGTCTTTTAGTAAATAAGACCAACTTAATCATTTTTTCTTAAGAAAGAGAAACATCTTTGATTTATCTATGGTAAGTATAATGCAGATATATATTTGATTTTAAAAGTAAGTTGTGGGTTTGTTTTCTCATGAAAAAAACAAATAGTCTGAACTTCCTAAACTGTTCTTACTTGTTTACTGGTCAGATAAGCTAACATTACCCCTACATGATATTTAAGATTGCAAAAGTATATTTTTTATTCAACTACATTGAGTCCTTACAATTTTAAATATTAACAGTATGTTTTGTAGTATGTCAGCTTGAACATAATTTTAAAGACCCTTCAATAACTTGTAAACTTGGTTTTATAATGTATTGAGTGGATTAATGAGTAATCTTTGGATGCCTAAGTAATTTCTAAGTCAGTTTGAGGGCCAAACCTTTGGTTAGTAAGCACTATTTGGTATTTGTATACTTTCGCTTTGTAAGTTTTTATATGCTATGGAAGTACTCTATCTTTGGGTCATGTTACTAAACATGCTATAAATGTAATATCCATGTGTGTAAACAGTTGGGCAGTAAGTGTCATAAACTTTGCTAATTCGTAAAATGATAGCATATTACAGGCAGTTCTCAAGGATACAAATCCTGGCTTTATTTTGTGAGATAGAAGTGAGTTGTTTTGGCTGAGAGCTATAATTACTATGGATGGTTGAAACTGTACTGGGAGGTACAGTGACAGATATACAGCTGTGCATACAAGCTAGGAAGATGAGTTTTTGTTGTTCAAGAAAGAGAACTTAAATGTGGCTTCCCAGAGTAAAAGAGGAGAATGACAGACAAAAACTGATGGACAAATTGTAGAAAGTGCACAGAAAGGAAATTTAAAATTTTTCTTTCATTTAGAATAACTGCAAGTAATGATTCTGAAAAGAGAAAATGAAATGTGTTAAAATTTCGTCAAAATTGGCAATTATTCATAAGAAATAAAATGTTTGTGAAACTACAAATATTCAGTAATGTAAAACCAGACATTAGCTTTCTCTGTTAAAATGATGAGCTGGGCTTAGAGTTCTTAGCAATGGGCAATAAAAATTAGTAATTACCTTCTATGTAATCTTCCTAGGTAGCAAAGATTCCTTATTTCCCTAGAACAATACATCTGTTAGTGTTGACCTGACTTTATCATTGGTTATTAAAAACAAGAAAATATATAACTTTCACTTCTGAATGGGCTAAGATACCTTACAATCATGTCATCTTCTAAGTTTGTCACCTCGTGACAAGTATTGTTTCTTAGGCATACATGATCCTACCTTAACCAAGTGACTTGTCTTTCCTTAGAAAAAATTTCCATGTGTCTTTCACACATAAGACTATTTTTGAGAGAGAGTCCTGGAAAATCACAAAGTTTTTTTTTTCGCCTTAGGAAAAGAGAGGTGCTAGAAATAATTTAGGTTTATTTGGATACGGATACTGAATAATTCCAATATCATTTATCGAAAAGACATCAAATAGGTGGACAACAAGAATTGTTGGTTAGGATATGGAGAAATTGTAAAACTAGTGCATTGCTAGTGGAAATATAAAATGGTGCAGTCAATGTAGAAGACCATATGTTAATTCCTAAAAAAGTAGATATAGAATTACCATATGATCCAGCAATTTCACTTCTGGTATATGCCTAAAAGAGTTGAAAGCAGAGACTAGAACAGATATTTGTACACCCATGCAGGTGGAAACAGAACCTGAGTGTCCATCAACAGATGAATGGATAAAGAAAATGCAGTATGTACACAGAGTGGAACATTATTCAGCCTTAAAAATGAATGAAATTTTGATATGTGCTATAGTATGGAACAACCCTGCAACCCTGAAGACATTACACTAAGTGAAATGAGCCAGATTCAGAACAAAGGTATGATTACACTTACACGAGGTACTTAGAAGAGTCCAATTCATGGAGACAGAATGGTGATTGCCAGGGGCTGGTGGAGGGTGAAATGGAGTTATTTTTATTGGGTTCAGAGTTTCAGTTTGGGAAGATGAAAAGGCTTAGACATGGATATTGGTGATGGCTGTACAATGTCAACAATGTGCATGCTCCTAATGTCAGTGAACCGTTTTAAAAATGGTTAAAATGGTATTAAAAAAAAACCTCTTCTCATCTCAAAAGCAGAAAGGGCCACAGGCCCTCTAGGGACCTGCAGACAAACCCTGAATGATAAACAATTTAAGACCAAAAGAGGCCAATGCACAGCTCAACAGATGCCAGCTGGGCCACCTGACATCCAGGATAAGAAAATGCTCCCCCTTCTAACTGCCTCTCGCCCTCCCACTGGGTACCCTCCCACCCCCCGGCTTCAATTCAGTCCTTCTGGGGGAAGAATGTTAGCTTCCATTAAGATTTCATTTAGAAATTTAGTTGTAGAACTATGGACTGTTTTATTTTACTTTTATATACTTGTTTTAATATTCATTGAATATTTTATTTACAAATGAAAATTAAGCGTTGTGTGTGTGTCCCTGTGATTGTCTATATTCAGACCCCGTGTTCTTTTAATTCTTCTTTTGTTTAAGTTATCTTTTATCACTTTCAAAGGCATGGTGTATTTAAAGAAGAGTTTAAATTTATCTTGGAACCATTTTTAGATGTTAAAATGTTCTGATTGCTAATGTGATTTCTTGCTGTTTAAACAACAGCTGTGCATCAACGCCCCATATTTTCCTTTTGTATTTTAATGTTTGAGCTACATTCTAAGAAAATGGCTGTGCTATTATTGCTGCATTATGTTACTGATAAAAATGACTGTAACATGAAGGTTTGAAATTAATTTGGTATCAAGGTTCCCATATAAGTAAGTATGGAAAGTGGCAATTAAATGACCTGAACTACAGTCTCACAGAGAAGAGGCCAGACTTGTAAAAACAAGTGTATAGAGACAATTTCTACATCAGTTAAATGTAGACTTTTTCTATGAGTCTTTGTGAATGCTTTGTTCTGGAATTATACAGAAAGTGCAGACAACTTGTAATAACTCTGTCTTTTGCTCTATTTCCTATGGATATACCATGATATGGTGTCCAGAAAACTGCCTTTCACTCGTAGGAGCTTAAAAGGACATTATAATCATAGCTAAAAATAACTGAATGCTATTGTACCAGGCACTGTGATGAGCATTTTAATGTATCAGAATATTTAATATTCACAATAAACTGTTTCTAATATTCTTTATTAATTTTGTCCTAAATACACCTATATGGATTTGGATCAGAGGGAGACTTCTAATTACTCATCAAATAGCAAATAGCATGTGGCTCAGCCATATCCTCATTCTTACCCTGGGGAAGTGGTGAAAGCCAAGAGAAGGTCTGTGCTGGCAGCAAGGAAGAGAGGGGGGCCGATCTGCACAATGGAGCAGACCCCTGCCTCCCTCTCCCCTTCACACACAGTCTTCTTCGAACTACCTTACTGTAATGCTTCAGAATGTAAACAGTCTCCCTAGAGAAGTGATGACCTGAAGTCTCCAGTTTTAGGATATAAAGCCCCCTGGAATGTCAACATGCAACTCCTGAATTAGCTAAGTGTCTCCCTAACTCCCTGGCTAGACAGTAAGTACCAAATTAACATCTGAGGCTTGCTTTCAGTTCAGGGCCAACTTCCAGTAAAAATCTGTAAAAATCCCAACTGTGCATAATTAGTTATCTTTTCTCACAATGTCATCCATACCCTATTGTTTTTTTTCAGATGAAGCAAGTTAGGTTAGAGAAGTTAACCTGCCCTGGGTCAAATTTTAAGTTACCAAGAAAGCCAGGAGTTTGATTCCATCCATCTTTAAAGCTCTAACTCTTAAATGTTAAGTATCTTGCTTATGTCTTGGTTGGAAAATGAATCAAATGCATAAAATGACCATTCTTAATTGCCACAAATCACTTTTACTTCACATTCTTCTTCAAACATGTTTCATAATAATGTAGAAAAGTGGTTGTAACTTACAAACTAGTTTAGTATCTCTTATGCATTCATGAGAATTAACTGTGAACTAGGAAGAAAAAAAAATGAGTGAGGACAGATGGGGATCATTAAATAGAGGAAGAAATCAGGTCCAAAGTTGGTAAATCTATATAGGTGCAATATAGATAGAAAAACTCTATTTTCTGATTGCTCAAGTGGGATATATAATCTAATAAATAAACTGACGTTGTTCACCACAAACTACAGATGATTATAATAAATGAAGAAATGAATACAAAAATAGGATTTTCTATAACATTTAGGCACATATGATTATCATAAAATAGGTGAATAAATTTTCATAGATCTTTTGTTTTCTAAAACGAATGATTCATTTAAATGTAGTATCTGTCTTTGCCACATACTTTGTTACTTCTTTGCTTAAAATTTCCCTTGAGAAAAGGATATTTAAAAATATTTAAGGTATTTACATCTATTACACAATTTCTTGGCATCAATATTTTTCTCTACCTTAGAATAATTGACAATTAGGGTGAACAGTTATCTGAACACCTGGTCATTGCTTATAGGTTGTGATTATATTTGCCTTTTTTCAGTATGATTGGTTTCTGAAGATGGTACAACAGTGCAGGATGAAGGAGGGTGGAGGGACTTCCCCACCCTTCCCACGTCTTGTCAGAACTATAAAATTTCTGGACAGAAAAGATAATTTGTGATTTCAGTACAATCTTGTTAACCTTTGATTTTCAAATTTGGACATAATATGTGAAAATATTGACTGGAAGAATAACAAAATATTGATCACCTAACAGGATTACTATTGTTATCATTATTGGCAAGGACATCAAAACTCTGTCTTCCTGACTATTCTGAACAAACAGGGAGGGAATGTATGTGGATCAGAAAAGGGTAGGCATTCCATGGAGAAGAAGGAATGTCTGCAGGAGCTAGTGGTTTGGAGAGTAGGCCCCTGTAGTTCAAACTCAGAACACCTTAAACATAGAGCAACAGGAGATGATGCTAGAGACACCACCATAATGTCCTATCGGCTTCCCAAGGAGGGAATGAAGACGAATGGCCAGTGGAGGCTGAAATTATCATTCCTGTTTTATACATGAGAAGTTTAAACCATGGAAGTTAAGTAACTTGCTCAGGGTTAAGAAAATAGCAGAGCAAGGATTTACTCTATTTACAGTGTAGGTATTTTCTATCATACTAAACTGCCTCCAAGAATTAGCTCTGCACACAGTATTTGGCTAATACAATCTATTTCAAGTCCTCAGGGTTATGCAACAATAAATCAATGCCACTAACTGACATGCTATTGCCTGTGTCTCCTGAAAGTAACTATGTAAGAATTTATAAATTATATTACACTTGATAATAGGGGGCCTAGTAACCATAATGTTGTTCAAGTGATTGTAAATTAACGATACCAAAAAAAAATTATATTACACCTGTCAGAAGAGATGTAGTAACAAAAGTGCAAAGAATTAGGATTAGTGGAGCCAGCGACACTGCAGTAGCGAACCAGAGATGGCCCTAATGCTAAAAATCAGTAAGTGGAGAAAGGCAGTTAGGAAATGTTGATCTTCCACAAGGAGGCAAATGAAATACCAATGTTCCACCTTTCCAGAAGAACTGGAGGATCCTACATGAATTTACCAAAACCTCCTGCAAGAGTCTTTAAATTGCATTTAGGGAAGAACAGAATTGTATATGGCATTCCAGTCTACTCATTCCTCAGGAAGCTTTCCACCACTGTGCATGAGTCTATGTGTTTAGGTACATGGGTGAGGAAACAGATCCAGCACCCCGAACTTCTGTTGCAAGAGGGTGTCGATTTCATCTCCTTGCCTGCAGCTAAGGAATTAGGAAATAATTTTATCAACTTACAGTTCATTTTAACCAGTGTAGGATTTTCCTTCAATATGAACTTCCCATTTTCTTCGCTAAATCTTTGCCTGTTACCTGAATCTATCATGTATTGATCTATAAACTATGGAGCATGAAATCTATTACATTCCAAAATATGCAAAGGGACCATGAAGTCAGATGCCTGGGACAATTGCTCTGCTATTTATCAATAGAATATGAAAGGGGAATAGGGTGGGGTGGAGGAGAGAAGCAAATGAAGAATAGCCCAGAGAACACTACAAGTTAGCAGCTGGACAGGCTTTACACAGCTTGTATCAGAGAAGATTAATATCTTCATAGCTTGCAATATAATTTTGATTGATAGCATTGCTTTCTAAGGATGGAAAGTTGGACAGAAACACACTTAACTGATAGAAGAGGTAGATCCAAGTTTGATGGGGTCTAAAACATGTAATTTGGACAGTCAACTTTACAGACAATAAAGCACAAACGAGAGTTAGAAATAAAAACAAAGGTACAGGGATTTGGAAGGAACCTGTTTAAGTGTGGGGCCTTGAAGCTTAACTACATTGACCCCTGACTCAGACACATATTTAAAAAACTCTTGGTTTTATTCCAAAAAGGCCTTTAAAAAAATTTCATAGGGAATTTAGTAGTCAAGGTTCTATAAGCAACCAAATTCTCTAAGTGAATGGCACTTTTATTTTCTAGGTAAAAGGCAATTTGTCTGCAATCTACATTGCTCTAGGGTCCCTAACACTAAGGATTAATGAACTGGAATGACTGCTGCCCTGTTGTCATGAGGAAATCTCTTAATTTGTCACCTGTGGATGATGGCACCAAATAAATGATATGACATTTCTGGCTTATCATGGATAAAATGCCATGTAGCTAAACAAAGCTATGTTGGTAATAATGTGTTGCATAACAATATGAATTATTTCCAAGGTTGTTTTGAGTAAAATTTGGGTGAAAAAATGTACCTCTGTAATTTGAAAGATAAAATTGAGTTTCATTTCATTCCTCAGGTTTTTCCTGCATTTCTTGTCTTAGTTCTTAATTCTATTATTTTTTTCAGATTTTCTAGCGTTTCTTTAGTAATCAGGTATTATTTATTTATAACATATTATAAAGTAACTGTATAATATTTATTTTATAAATAATATTTTTTCTATCTCCTTTTTCTTTTTTTATTGAAGTACCATTGATATACAATCCTATATTGGTTTCAAATATACAACATAGTGGTTCACCAGTTACCCATATTATTAAATCCTCACCCCCACTAGTGCACTTACTATCTGTCAATATAGCAAGATGTTACAGAATCATTGGCTATATTCTCCATGCTGTACTACTATCCCTATGACCAACATATATTATAATTGAGAATTTTTGTCCCCTTTATTCCCCTCACCCTCCTCAGCAACCCACCCCATGGTAAGTAAGCACAAGTCACTCTCAGTGTCTGTGAGTCTACTGCTATTTTGTTCATTCTGTTTTGCTTTGCTTTTATACTCCACAAATAAGTGAAATCATATGGTACTTGTCTTTCTCTGCCTGGCTTATTTCACTGAGCATAATACCCTCTAGACCCATCCATGTTGTCACAAATGACAGGATTTCTTTTTTAATGGCTGAAGAATAGTCCACTGTATATATACACTTAAAAAAAATTCATTTATCTATTGATGGACACTTAGGTTGCTTCCTTATCTTGGCTATTGTAAATAATGCAGTGATAAACACTGTAAACATTGAAACAACAATAAAATGTGAACTAAATGTCAATCTTAAAATAAATGAAGAATCATTATTATAATGAAATGTTATAAGCAGAATTCCTGTTGAATCAACAGTGCATTGTACCCTCAAAGAAAATTTGCTGTATCATGCCTTCTGCACAAGTACAATCTTGGTAACATACGTGAAAGCATTCACAGTTCTCTTGGTGTGAAAAAAACTACAACTGCCTTATTTTTATCTCTTCTTCTATGCAATAAAAATACAACATTTCTGTAACTGACTGACAGACATAAATTCACTGTATGTTAGAAGAGCAAGATTAAGTCAGAATTCATTCAGCTTTCCTCTTACCTACCTTCAGCCAGTTGTCATGCTCCCATGGAAAAAGTTTTAATCAATTGTGTAAGCTTGAAATTATCTTCTTTTTTTTACAATATATAACCTCATTTTAGTACTTAGCAATCTGGTTCACGTGAATTTCTAGCTTATAGGGTAGTTTATTTTAATTTGTAGAATGATAAAATCATATGTTGTTTTTTATATCCAAAAATTTCTACTGAATAATTTTCAAGAGGACATTAGAGGAAGTTAATAAACATTGAGTAGTTATGTCATAGTTATATTGCTTCATCTGATATCCTAACCGGTTAATAGCGTTAGTAAAAAGACACAGGAGCAAATTAGTAAAGTGAGCAAATAAGGTCCATTTATTTTAACTAATAAAAATAGAAAAGACAAAAACATCTGGAAACTATGGCACTTAGTAAATACTAAATATTAAAATACAAAAAAAATAAAAAATATCCATTATATGGTTAAGGAAAAATTGTAAAGTAAAAAATAAATCTGTTCAAGATATTCTTTCTTCTCTCACCTTTTGTTAAGATTATAAAAGCATGAATGCATATCAAAGTTCATTTAGAAAATTCTTAAAAGACATATCTATGCATAAAATTTGGCAATATTACTCCCACCCCTATCAAAAGATAAAATATAATATCCAAAAGCTAATGTAAGGAAATGTATTGCAGATGATACACAAAGTATTCATTTATATAATACAGAAAGTGCTCTTTGATAACTGCAAGTTTAAGAACAGAAAGAAATCTAGATAAGGAATATAGTCTGCAGGGTCTACTATGTAACTGGTGGATATGCATAGTCATTAAAATACAAATCAATTAAAATTAAACAGAATTAAAAAATTAGTTTTTCAGCCTCATTGCTACATTTCAACATATTTCCACTATCTCTGAGAACTTTATTAATGAGAGCTGCTTTAAACTGTCAATTTACAAATGGCCAATAGTGAAGAAATGCCCACATTTGCTACTAGTGTGGGCAATGGTGATCAAAGTAGCAGAATATCAGTGCATACTTACCAGGCTGGCAGAACTTGAAAAGAACAAGGGCATTCTCTCTGACTGGGACTGGTTTATTCTCACCATTACCACAGAATTGTCAACTAGAATATCATTTTTAAAAGCCCAATTTATATGTGCCTAATTTATAAATTGCACTTTATCATTGGCATGTATGTATAGGAAATAAAGCATGGTGTCTAGAGGGCTCGGTACTATCTGGGGTTTCAGGCTTCCATGGGGGGGTCTTGGAACGGATCCCCTGTGGATAAGGGGGAGACTGTAGATGTGTATGCATCGGTTATGTATTAATCTCTTAACAGCAGTATCATTCCTGGCAATCTCTCCCAAAGAAATAAAAGTTCAAGTACAAATTACGTATGTATGAGGGTATTATGACCCCGACAAAATAAGAAAGAAGAAGAAAACAAAAAAAAAAACCCAAAGACAAAGTTGGCCATTAACAGAGAAACAAGTGGATGTGTTACATTTTACTCACATCTTGGAATACTCTGCAGCCACTGAAAACAATTAAGATAAAACATTACAAGTTGATTTGGAGCGAGGCCCACAAACTGCTGAGTGAACAATGAAAAGTTTATAAAAATTTGAATGAGTTGACCCAATTTTTTGCAAAACAAAAATGACACATATATGTAGGCACATATCTACACAAATATATGCATATACATATATGCTAATATACGCATATATATAACTAGTTGGTCATAGAAAAATAAGACTACATATTAGATTGTTCACTTTGCTAACATGGTGTGAAGGCTAAGATGGAGAATATGATGTGAGAAAAGGGATAAACAAAGGCACTTGAAAAGATATAGAATTTATTCATGCAATCATGTACAATTATGTATGCCTGTATATGTGTAAAGACATTAAGACAATTTAAAAGAAAATTCATGCTTTCTAAATCCAGGGAAAATTGAAATTACACAGATGGAATTTTAGTACATTTCTTTTTCAAAACACTCCAATAAGATTTTTCTCACAGCTTATTGCTTAATTGCTTCACGTAGGTGTCAGTTATGCTTTCTCTTGTTTACATAAAGATTTACCCAAAAAGGAAAACAGAATTTTATTTAAGTAACCATAATTAGAAGGATTGAAAAGCTGGGGCAGTACTGTCCGACGGAAATACAAGGCAGAGCCATTTAAGTGTCAGCACCTCCCAGTTTGGCTTGGCCACATTCTAGTTCCTAAATAGTTGCTGTAATGGACAGAATAGTACCAGACAACCTGAAAAGAGGAGGGGATTGATTTTTAAAGGTTGCAGTAGTAAAACTTTGCTCCTAAAATAGAATAATTTAGAAGTAGTGAAACTTTTTTCTGCCATTGGCATACACATGTGATACATAGCATCTCCGAATAAAAATGTTGCCCAATGCTTCACAAGTGGTTTTTCTTTTTTCCCCAAGTTTTATTGCAATATAAATGGCATACAGCACTGTGTAAGTTTAAGGTATAATTATTTGACTTACGTGTATTGTGAAATGATTACCACAATAAATTTAGTTAACATCTGTCATCTCATACAGATCCAAAAAGGAAAAAAGAAAAAAAAAAGGCTTTTCTTTATGATGAGGACTCCTGGGACCCACTCTCTTAACTGTCCAATACACCACACAGCAGTGTTCACTACAGTCATCATGCTGCACAACTCTTTCCTTCATAAGGATGCATGAGGACAGTTTTTCTTAGTGTCTGCAAAAGCTATACTTTGTTCTCAGAGAAATGGTAAATTTAGAAGTAGAGGTACAATGGAGTGATATGTGTGTATGCTTCCAAAACTTTCTCCTTTATGCACATATTTACAGTCATCTGGAGAACTGTGCTCTCTGGATTTAGAATTCCCAATGGGGAGGTAGGTACCATGGTCCAATTTTTAAATAATGCTCACCTCGTGATTCTGAGATAATATAATCTGAAGGATGTTTTTTTGATAAGCCCAGTCAGAAAGGCCTTGCTTCTACTGTGAGCCTGCAGACATCTCAGTGCCTAAGCTCTACAGGTATTTCTCTTGCTTTGCAGTTTATCCCAACCTTTTTTTCTTTTTTGTTTTATTGCACTGTTATTTTCCCTCTGCCTTGAAGAAACTTTCTTAACCCAGTACTGACCCACAGCACATTTTCAGTACAAGGGATTCAACAGAAAGAACGGAGGGTTAATGTGACGTGTCTCCACTGATGCTCAACTTGAGGCCTAGTTGCCTCAGGCAGGTCTTATGCCTGCAGAGAAGACTAGTAATGGAAGAGAAGGAATATAAATAAAAGGTTTCTCCTGTGAAAAACAGAATTTTGCAGCAAAACAATTTGCTGTGCAAGCCCATTGATTGTGTGGCTAACAACTGCCATTTTTCCGTCCCTTTTCATCAGATTTGTGTATCAACAACCCAGCCCAGGGTTATGTGCCCTTAGCACGTTCCCACAGTGTAGAATGGATAGGCCCTTCTGCCTATGGGCATTCAGAAGGAGGGGACTGGCAGAGATAGGATGAAAGAAAAGCTCTGATTCCTCGGAAAGGAATCAGAGGAGATGAGGCAGCACCATATCCTGATACTCAGAGAGCACGGTATGTCCAGTGGAGGGCAACATCGAAATCTCCTTTTTAGGATCCCGGAAAGCAGCTTCTTCCAAGGCTACCACATACCAACCTGGGGAACAAACCTGCAGGGAACAGGAGACCCTACATCGTGGGTAAGCGGCAGAAGATTTGAGGTGCCTTTCTATACTGTGATAAGTGCTGGGGTCAGGCTTAGTGGACTGCAGGAGACGCAGGCCAGAGGGAGCAAAGTGACATAGGGATGGATGGAGACTGTGCTGCCTGGTCAAGGAGAGAGTGGGCATCTCAGCCAGAACTCAGAAAAATGCAGAGCACCTATGTGAGGTGAGGTGCAGGTCAGGACTGCCGAGAGCAGCACCTGCCAGGTCCCAAAGCTGAGCAGGGCCCACCCAGGGGAGACGTCAGGCACCAGTGCCTGCACAGCCGGCCACACGGGGGCAGGGGGAAAGGGTAGTCAGGCCTTTGCCCAGTGACCAAAAAACAAAACACCACTATGTCACATAGTAGCAAGGAAGCTGTCATAAAGTCCAAGGCCACAAAGTCAGGGCAGCCACCCATCTTCCTTACACCCGGATTGCCTTAGGGGAGACAATCAGGACTAAGGATGTTCACCCAGCAGAGACTGAGGATTGCCTGCGCATCAGATTAGAGCATGCTTCAGGCCAAATGTGACATTTAGAGGGTTTTTTGCCTGCTCAGAAGAGAGGCCAGCTTACTCAATAAAAATCTAAATCAGTCTTTATTAGTCATAAAAATCTGAATTAGCCTACCCATTTCGTAATGAGAGTTAATTTTTGTCTTCAACAGATGAAGGACTGAATGATTTAATACAATAATAATCATCATAGGGATATATGAACTGTGCTGAAGGAAACAGGTGCTGCAAAAGAATGTTTTATTAGGGCAAAGTGTCCTATTCCAAAAGTGTAAACAGCAAAAAACCACTTAGGAGTGAATAATGAGGTATGAAATGAAATATATAGGAAATCAAGTGATAGTTTCTATGTAATACTGTTAAGAGTCAAAGTACACCCAGGAAATACTGCCATAAAGAGCCACTGACTTTGGGGCTTTATTAAGATACACTTCACTCTGCCTCTTAGAAGCCCAGCCCATGTCCAGAGAGTGCCTACTTAGAGCAGGACATACTCTGTACCACATTCAGAATATTGTTGGTAATCTGCTTATCCTCTTTTGCTAAGTTTAACGATACTTGTTGCCCTATAGGAGGGAAGATAATTTTTAGTGTTTTTTCTAAGTAGCATAAATGGAATTTCTATTAAAAACATTTATCTAATTTGTAATGATGTCATTATGTTGTAATTCTTTTTGAGTATGAAACCAAAAGATTAAAAAGTTAGGAAACACAGCCTAGCTTTGTTTGGCAAGAATTAATCTTGGATAATTACAATTCATTTTCCTTTCACATATATTTTATATTCAAGGACTTTTCTAATTTGTACATAAAACTTCATTTTTGTTCAGTGTTTTCAGCTGTTCAGAATGTTCTTTATCTTCATCAATAAACATTTATACTCTGCCAGGTACTATGTTAGGTGATGAATAGCATGAAGGTGATTCATTCTTAGGTCAAATGGAATTCAATTTCGCATATCCCAAAGCATGGACTTGCATGATTTTATAGTATTATTTTATTTGTAACAAATACTATGGGAAATCTCAAATTTATTTCAAAAAATAGAAAGACTAGCATGAGGACACCCATGTACTCATCAACAATGATCATTTCATGGCCACTGTCTCCTAGCCCCACTCACCATTTCTCCCACAACCAGATGAATTGAAAGCAAATCCCAGGCTTCGTATTATTTCACTCAATAAAGGTTTTTTTTTAACCTTGCTGGGAGCCCTAAAAGTAGAGGATATCGTTAGCTTTTATGATTAGAAGAAAATGATTTCAAAAGCATTTCTTCCAGCATCACAGTGGACTGTATTCCAGAAAACCCACATGCTGCATTATATATATCACTTACGTAACATTTTTGAAATGGCAATATTATGGAATTGAGAAAATACTAGTGACTGTCTTGGTCTAATGAGGAAGTGAGGCAACTGGGAACTGGGCATGGCTGTAAAAGAGCAGCATGAAGAAACCATGCATTGATGGAAGTGTTCTGTGTGTTGACTACATCAGCACAAATACTTTGGTTGTGATATTGTAGCATAGTTTTTTTTTATTTTCCTATTATTAATATACAATTACATGAGCAACATTATGGTCACTAGACTCCCCCTATTATCAAGTCCCCACCATATACCCCATTGCAGTCACTGTCCATCAGCGTAGTAGGATGTTATAGAATCACTACTTGTCTTCTCTGTGTTATACTGCCTTCCCCGTATCCCCCTACCCCACCCTCATCCCAGCTACATTAAGCATGCTAATTGTAATAGCCCTATTTCCCCCTTATCCCTCCCTTCCCACCCATCTTCCTGAGTCCCTTTCCCTTTGGTAACTGTTAGTCCATTCTTGGGTTCTGTGAGTCTGCTGCTGTTTTGTTCCTTCAGTTTTTTCTTTGTTCTTATACTCCACAGATGAGTGAAATCATTTGATACTTGTCTTTTTCTGCTTGGCTTATTTCACTGAGCATAATACCCTCTAGCTCCATCCATGTTGTTGCAAATGGTAGGATTTGTTTTCTTCTTATGGCTGAATAATATTCCATTGTGTATATGTACCACCTCTTCTTTATCCATTCATCTACTGATGGACACTTAGGTTGCTTCCATTTCTTGGCTATTGTAAATAGTGCTGCAATAAACACAGGGGTGTGCATATGTATGTCTTTTTCAAACTGGGCTGCTGCATTCTTAGGGTAAATTCCTAGGAGTGAAATTCCTGGGTCAAAAGGTATTTCTATTTTGAGTTTTTTGAGGAACCTCCATACTGCTTTCCACAATGGTTGTACTAATTTACATTCCCACCAGTGGTGTAGGACGGTTCCCCTGTCTCCACATCCTTGCCAACATTTGTTGTTGTTTCTGTCTTTTGGATGATGGCCATTTTTACTGGTGTGAGGTGATATCTCATTGTGGTTTTAATTTGTATTTCTCTGATGACTAGTGATGTGGAGCATCTTTTCACGTGCCTGTTGGTCATCTGAATTTCTTCTTTGGAGAAGCATCTGTTCAGCTCCTTTTACCATTTTTTAATTGGCTTATTTGCTCTTTGTTTGTTGAGGTGCATGAGCTCTTTATATAACTTAGATGTCAACCCCTTATCGGGTATGTCATTTATGAATATGTTCTCCCATACTGTAGGATGTCTTTTTGTTCTACTGATGGTATCCTTCCTTTACTGTATAGAAACTTTTCAGTTTGATATAGTCCCACTTGTACATTTGTGCTTTTGTTTCCCTTGCCTGGGGAGATATGTTCATGAACAAGTTGCTCATGTTTATGTCCAAGAAATTTTTGCCTATATTTTTTTCTAAGAGTTTTATGGTTTCATGACTTACATTCAGGTCTTTGATCCATTTAGAGTTTAATTTTATGTATGGGGTTAGACAATAATCCACTTTCATTCTCTTACATGTAGCTGACCAGTTTTGCCAACACCAGCTGTTGAAGAGGCTGTCATTTCCCCATTGTATATCCATGGCTTCTTTATCGTATATTAATTGACCATATATGCTGGGGTTTATATCTGGGCTCTCTATTCTGTTCCACTGGTCTGTGGGTCTGTTCTTGTGCCACTATCAAATTGTCTTGATTACTGTGGCTTTGTAGAAGAGTTTGAAGTCAGAGAGCAAAATTCCCCCTGCTTTATTCTTCATTCTGAGAATTGCTTTGGCTATTCAGGGTCTTTTGTGGTTCCATATGAATTTTAAAAATATGTGCTCTAGTTCATTGAATGCTGTAGGTATTTTGATAGGGATTGCATTGAATCTGTAGATTGCTTTAGGCAGAATGGCCATTTTGACAATATTAATTCTTCCTAGCCAAGAGTATGGGATGTATTTCCATTTATTAGTGTACTCTTTAATTTCTCTTAAGAGTGTCTTGTAATTTTCAGGGTATAGGTCTTTCACTTCCTTGGTTAGGTTTATTTCTAGGTATTTTATTTGTTTGGGTGTGATTGTGAATGGTATTGTTTTCCTGATTTCTCTTTCTGTTAGCTCATCGTTAGTGTATAGGAATGCAACAGATTTCTGTGTATTAATTTTGTATCCTGCAACTTTGCTGAATTCAGATATTAGATTTAATAGTTTTGGAGTGGATTATTTAGGGTTTTTTATGTACAATATCATGTCATCTGCAAACAGGGACAGTTTGAGTTCTTCCTTGCCAATCCCGAAGCCTTTTATTTCTTTGTATTGTCTGACTGCCGTGGCTAGGACCTCCAGTACTATGTTGAATAAAAGTGGGGAGAGTGGGCATCCTTGTCTTGTTCCCGACCTTAAAGGAAAAGCTTTCAGCTTCTCACTGTTAAGTATAATGTTGGCTGTGGGTTTGTCATATATGACCTTTATTATGTTGAGGTACTTGCCCTCTATACCCATTTAGTTGAGACTTTTTATCATGAATGAATGTTGAATTTGTGAAATGCTTTTTCAGCATCTATGGAGATGATCATGTGGTTTTTGTCCTTCTTTTTGTTGATGTAGTGGATAATGTTGATGGATTTTCAATTGTTGTATCATCCTTGCCTCCCTGGGATGAATCCCACTTGATCATGATGGATGATCTTTTTGATGTATTTTTGAATTCGGTTTGCTAATATTTTGTTGAGTATTTTTGCATCTATGTTCATCAGGGATAGTGGTCTGTAATTTTCTTTTTTTGTGGTGTCTTTTACTGGTTTTGGTATTACAGTGATCTTGGCCTCATAAAATGAGTTTGTGAGAATTCCCTCCTCTTCTACTTTTTGGAAAACTTTAATGAGGATGGGTATTAGGTCTTCACTAAATGTTTGATAAAATTCAGCAGTGAAACCATCTGGTTCAGGCATTTTGCTCTTAGGTAGATTTTGGATTACCAATTCAGTTTCTTTGCTGGTAATTGGTCTACTCAGATTTTCTGTTTCTTCCTGGGTCAGCCTTGGAAGATGGTATTTTTCTAGAAAGTTGTCCATTTCTTCTAGGTTATCCAGTTTGTTACCATATAATTTTTCATAGTATTCTCTCATAATTCTTTGTATTTCTATGGTGTCCGTAATGATTTTTCCTTTCTCATTTCTGATTCTGTTTATGCATGGAGACTATCTTTTTTCTTCATAAGTCCAGCTAGAGGTTTATCTATTTTGTTTATTTTCTCAAAGAACCAGCTCCTGCTCTTTGTATTGTTTCATTCTTCTCAATTTTATTTATTTTTGCTTTAATCTTTACTATGTCCCTCCTTCTACTGACTTTGGGCCTCATTTGTTCTTCCTTTTCTAGTTTCATTAATTGTGAGTGTAGACTGTTCACTTGGGATTGTTATTCTTTCTTGAGGTAGGCCTGTATTGCAATATATTTCCTTCTTAGCACGGCCTTCGCTGCATCCACAAATTTGTCGTGTTGAATTATTGTTGTCATTTGTCTCCATATATAGCTTGATCTCTGTTTTTATTTGGTCATTGATCCATTGATTATTTAGGAGCATGTTATTAAGCCTCCATGTGTTTGTGGGCTTTTTCATTTTCTTTGTGTAATTTATTTCTAGTTTCATACCTTTGTGATCTGAGAAGGTGGTTGATACAATTTCAATCTTTTTGAATTTACTGAGGTTCTTTTTGTGGCCTAATATATGATCAATTCTTGAAAATGTTCCATGTGCACTTGAGAAGAATGTGTATCCTGTTGCTTTTGGATGGAGTGTTCTGTAGATGTCCGTTAGGTCCATCTGTTCTAATATGTTGTTCAGTGCCTCTGTCTCTTTACTTATTTTCTGTCTGGTTAATCTGTCCTTTGGAGTGAGTGGTGTGTTGAAGTCTCCTAAAATGAATGCATTGCTTTCTATTTCCCCCTTTAATTCTGTTAGTATTTGTTTCACATATGTAGGTGATCCTGTGTTGGGTACACTGATATTTATTATAGTTATATCTCTTGTTGAACTGACCCTTTTATCATTATATAATGTTTTTCTTAGTCTCTTGTGACTTTCTTTGTTTTGAAGTCTATTTTGTCTGATACAAGCACTGCAACTCCTGCTTTTTTCTCTCTATTAGTTACATGAAATATCTTTTTTCCATCCCTTTACTTTCAGTCTGTGTATGTCTTTGGGTTTGAAGTGAGTTTCTTGTAGGCAGCATATAGATGGGTCTTGTTTTTTTATCCATTCAGTAACTCTATGTCTTTTGATTGGTGCATTCAGACCATTTACATTTAGGGTAATTATCAATAGGTACGTACTTATTGCCATTGCAGGCTTTAGATTCGT
Organism: Smutsia gigantea; assembly: GCA_032199065.1. Lineage (NCBI taxonomy): Eukaryota > Metazoa > Chordata > Mammalia > Pholidota > Manidae > Smutsia > Smutsia gigantea. Next base: position 123,793 of record JAVSCE010017078.1, read on the forward strand.
GGTTATGAAAGATTCAAGGGCAATTCTCTTTCTATCCAACAGTCTAATTTAACTTACTTCATATACTATTACAAACACAACCTAAAGTTGTTTTTTTTTCCCCTCCTTTTTCTTTCTCTTCCATTCTTTGTATGTTATGAATCATATTATGTATTCTTTGTCTTCCTTTGAGTGACATCTTTTTAGCCTTAGGAATACTTCCATCTATAGGAGTCCCTCCAAAATGCACTGTAGAAGTGGTCTGTGGGCAGTGAATTCTCTCAGCTTTTGCTTATCTGTAAATTGTTTAAACCCTCCTTCAAATTTAAATGATAACCTTTCCAGGTAAAGTATTCTTGGTTCAAGGTCTTTCTGCTTCATTGCATTAAATATATCATGCCACTCCCTTCTGGCCTGTAAGGTTTCTGTTGAGAAGTCTGATGGTAGACTGATAGGCTGTCCTTTGTATGTGCTGTTTTTTCTCTCTCTAGCTGTTTTTAAATGCCTGTCTTTATCCTTGATCCTTGCCATTTTAATTATTATATGTCTTGATGTTGTCTTCCTTGGGTCCCTTGTGTTAGGAGACCTGTGCACCTCCATGGCTTGAGAGACTCTCTCCTTCTCAGACTGGGGAAGTTTTTAGCAATCACCTCCTCAATGACACTTTCTATCCCTTTTTCTCTCTCTTCTTCTTCTGGTACCCCTATAATGCGAATATTGTTGCGTTTGGATTGGTCACACAGTTCTCTCAATATTCTTTCATTTAGAGATCATTTTTTCTTTCTGTGCCTCATCTTCTTTGTATTCCTCTTCTCTAATTTCTATTGCATTTACTGTCTCTTCTACTACATCTAATCTGCTTTTAAATCCCTCCATTGTATGTTGCATTTCAATATGGAATTTTTTAATGATTGAGTCTCTAACTTAAATCCGTTCCTGATTTCTTGAATATTTTTCTGTACCTCCATAAGCATGTTTATAATTTTTATTTTGAACTCTATTTCAGGAAGATTGGTGAGTTCGGTTTCATTTGGCTGTCTTTCTGGTGTTTGTGAGATTTTGGTCTGAACCATGTTCTTTTGTTGTTTCATATTTCTGTGTGGTGCCCACTAGTGCACAGAAACTCCTGTTTCTGGAGCTGCTCAGCCCCTAGAGCGAGGTTGCGGGGTCATAAGGGAGTGGAGCTGGTGCCCAGGGGGAGGAAAGATCTGTGCCTGCTTCCCGTCCGTGGTGCCTGTCTCCAGTGTCAGAACCAGTGAGCCAAGCACACACCTGTAAACCTCTGTGCTTTGGGTCTTCTCTAGCTGTTGTAGGCCTGGCCTCCCTCTGGCTGGCCTGGCGCCTGCATAGTGACTGCGGGATTGCGAGCAGGTGCCTGCAGGCCAGTAGGAAGGCTCGGCAGGCTGTGTGTCACAGTGGGGGGCCTCAGAGCTGAGTAGGCAGCCAGGGGGATGGAGCACCTGAAGCTCCTCAAAGTTCCCAACCAGCTGGGCAGAGAGCACCCAGACAATCTTGTCCAGCTCTCCCTTCTCCCGCACAGCAAGCTCCGTGCAAATCCCTCCCCTTCAGTAGCCCTCTGGCTGCTAGGAAGCCTCTCAGACTGCCTACCTTTCCTCTGACACAGAGCAGCCAGGTGTGGATCCTGTCCTCCACAAACGGCCGGAATGTCAATTTCTCAAGCACTCCACCTCTCTGAGCTCCCCAATGTCCAGAGCACCACACACTATAGGATTCTGCTCACAAAGCAGATGTCCACGGCTAGGTGTTCAGCAGTCCCAGGCTTCCATACCGTCCCCCAGTCCATTTCTCTTCCTCCCGCTGGTGAGCTGGGGTGGGGAAGGGCTTGGGTTCCGCCGGATTAAGGCTTTCCTACATTACCCTGTTCCGTGAGGTCTGCTCTGTTTGTGAGGTCTGTTTGCAGTCTGGTTCAGCCTTCTTTCTTGTTGCTGCTCTAAGGTTAGTTGTATTAATTAACTATATTTTTGTGCAATTTGTGGGTTTGGGAGAAGCTCTCCCTCTCACCTCTCACGCTGCCATCTTGCAAGTCCTTTTGCAAGATGTTGTCACTGAGGAACCCAAGTAAGTAAAGGATTCATGAGATCTTTCCATGTTATTCCTTACAAGTGAATATGAATCTACAATGAATTCAGATAAAACTTAATTGAGAAGCCAAAATGAAATACTGTCCACACCAGGGAAAAAAAATCTGCTGTGCATAAGACTGTACAAACTTTAGTACCTATGATACAAAGAATTACCACAATCATTAAGGAAAAAATAAACCACCTAGTAGAAAAATGTGAAAAGGTATAAACAACCATTTGGCCATCCTTAGAAGTAAAACCACATGAAAAAAAATTAAATATTTAATTTCAGTACTATAAAATATGAAGAGATAGGTGATTTTGTATATACCAAATTAGTAAAATATAAGAAGTCTTTCAAAATCTAGTGTTTGTGGGGATATGGAATAAGTGGAACTCTCTGTTTCTTAAGTTGTATATTGGTTCTTTCACTTTGTGAATATTTGGCATTTACATGTGATAGAATTATGCATGCTCCATGACTCAGCAATTCCAATCATATGCACATTCACCCAAGAACCGTTACAGATATGTGCAGGACAAATCATATTCTATGATGTTCTCAGCATCACAGTTTATAGCTTAAAAAAATGAATATCTCAAATGGATAATAAATAAATGGTGTCTTCAGATAATGGAGCACAGCATGGCAATGGGGAAATACACAGAGCACCTTCATCACTTAAAAACAGCTCAAAGTGAACAACATACATGTTAGGTATTAAACATTCAGTTAAATACAAAAGAAAATGAATGACTAAAATGAAAGTGAGATGAATGGTTACATCTGAGTGAAGGAAGAGTGATGTAATTTCAGAGAAGAACTCAGGAAGCTTTAAAAGTGCTGCTAATATTTAATTTCTTAAAGTGAATGGTAGGCACAAGTATATCTTATTTAACATTTTTAAACTGCATGTGTATATATATGTCACACACATGTCACATATAGTTGACACATATATGTATGGCATTTTATAAATATAAGTATGGCATTAAAAAATAAAAAACACTGAGATAGGCTTTGCATTATCACAAAGTTTGGATTTCAGCTCTGCTGCATTCCGGGTGTGTGATGTAGGGCACTTGTGAACCACTGTGAGCCACATTTTCCGAATTTCTAAAACGGGAAAGATACTTGAAGGAAAATAGTTGACTAAGCTTTTTTAATTTCTATTACTCTCATTTCCTTAAAATTTTTTTTGACATGAAAACAGTCAGGCTTGGCAGTACAGGGACCCAATGCCCAGCAAGGTTCACCATCCCCTGGTGCAGGGGGTTTTGTAAATGATACTGACCAGCTGAAGCAGGTGTGGGCTCTGCATGTCCCTACTTCCAAAAGCGCTCTCCCAAAGACTGTAATCAATGACTATCCCTTCGCAGTGACTTAAGCTTTGTTATTATTGCTATTGTAAAAGGGAATTCATTTAGATGGAAATATAGAATACAGTTCTTTGAGCAATGGGCCTTACCCTGGTCCCTAAATTAAGACCTCAGAAGAAGCCTGTTTAAGCATAGACTGAATATGTCCACTATACATCTACAGCAATCTGTTATTTAAATGCTTGAAATAAAATCAAATGGCTAGATGTACAGCCTTTATCAAACTGAAACTTCAAAAATTAAGTTCTGCTCATTTACAGAAGTTAGAGATATTTCTTTACAGATTAGCACTTAAGTGGGACAGTTAAATTTGTGTGCTTCACTAGATATCCAATTACTATTCTTTTACAGTAAAATGGATTTTGTTTATTTCTGTGATTTTTCACTATTTTCTTTATCTTTTCTACAGTACCTCACATTAGGTATTTCAGGATGCGCCTATAACTCTTACATCTCTCAATTCACATAATGTGAGCAACTGAATATGCAGCTAGAAATTCTGCTTGCTGGGAAGGCTTGCCTTCACCACCATCATCCAGGTACACTCCATGCAGCAGCCCACTTTCCACTGGGTGTCATGATTCTGCAGAGGCCCATGATTTCTTCATCAGTCAACAGTTCTTATGGCACTCCCCGTGAGACCACTGGTCTGCGTTCAAGTGACCAGTTCATGCAAACTTATTTGGGCCCTCCAGACCTGCTCAAGCCTGATCTCTTCCATACCATTTATACATGGTTATGGATTGCTGTTGAGCACATATAGTCTTATGTATGTCAGCATCAGACATCATCAGTCCATGATGCAAAATGGTTATGCGAGGCCCAATGAGACACACCTTCAATCTCGACTAGGTTTCAGGAGGAAGCCAGCAGCAGTTTCCTTAAAGGAGTGTAAGGCATATGAGCAATGGGAGAGACCTTTTCTTCAAAGATTTAGGGATCTATGCTGGAGCCATCCTGTTGAAGCTTGCCAGAAGTAAGTTCAGTTGCCATAACCACTCCAGTTATCGTTGGATATTCTGGGTTTTAAGGCCCAAATATCAGAGAAGCTTCACTAGCCTGGGCCTGGTGGAGAGCCTTCTTTTGCTCTATGCCTTAGTCAAAGTAGAATCTTCATAGGATATAGAGAAAACCGATCAACCAGCACCCTAAATATACTCTGTGTTGACTAAAAAGATTAAAAAGACCTATATAGATAATGTGTTGCATTTTAGCAATAAGAAGTACAGAGTGCAGTATCTGACCTTCCACTTTGGAAGGGAGGATACACGCACTCCGAGTCCCTGGACACTCAGAAATTTCATGAGCTGGTGGGCTTCTGAATCTTCATGGTGTTTAACCCACATTCTGCATTGAGTTTTAAGTCTAAGGCATTTTTAATTTTAGCTACTCCCTGCTCCTTGGGTTCAATTAGCATGACACCATCAATGATGTAGAACAGTGAGATGTTTGCTCAGTAGTGAAACTTTTTACACACTAAATTATTGCTGCTTCAGTGGGTCCTCGCAAAGTAGTAAGACAAGAGCATTTTCCACATCAAAGGCAGGGTTAAAGGATCTATGTTGATTAGAGAACGAACAATAAAATAATGCAAAGGAGATCAGAATACAAGCATACATAAAGACAAAATATGAGTTAGGAAATAGAAATCGAGAGGAGAAATAAATCCAAAGACCGGGTTTAAGACCCAGAATATGTAACTTTCAATCCAACTTAAGAGAAGAAAAAATTTAAAAGCTCAAATTTTAAAGAAGAATGAAGGAAGGCAAGAAAAACCCCAATAATTTAAAAGAATCAGAATAACTTTTTTAGCCTATTACTACTATACAAGTTTTAATCTAGGTGAAATAAATACTTTATTGGAAAAATAAAATTTTCTAAAATGATTCCATGAGTGATAGGAAACAAAAGAGCCCAATTTTAATTTGATAAATAGGAAATTTCGATGTCTTACCTAAATACAAACCATCAGGTTTAAGGGCAGTAACCAAACCATTTTAAATAGTACTACACACGATGTTAAACAGTATACATTTAGCCTTTTCCTGATGTATTTTGTGTCCCAATTTGATATTGTTGCTTTTACTTTATTGAATCGAAAACAAAACAGTCTACTTCTATTATATTACTCATTTTTACGAAGAACAGATTTTGAATCTCAAAGTCCTATTCCAGTATTAATGGAGATCTATTATCTTTCACTTTGTATCTATATATATGATGATTATATTTATACAAATATTTCTTAATTCCAAAAAATCTTGCATTCTTGGATTAATTTAGTCATTTTATTATTCTTTTAAAATGTTGCTGGAAACCGGGAAGAAGATGGCGGTGTGAGCAGGGCGGCAGAAATCTCCTCCCCAAACTATATAAATCTATGAAAACACAGCAAATACAACTATTCCTAAAAGAGAAATCGGAGCACACAGGAAAGTGCACAGCGTGCAGCCACACCTGGGAGGACTCAGCACCCCGCCAGGCGGGTAAGATACAGAGCTGCAACCCGGCGGCACCCGAACACTCACCCAGCCCAGTGCGCTGGCGGGAGGAGAGGATTCGGAGCCGGGAGGGAGTGGAAGAGCAGGTCCGCGAAATAACCAGCCCCGGTGGTCTGCGCCGGGAGCGCTGACACACATCACGCGGTGCATCAGACATTGGAGAGGCAGAAGGTGCAGGTTTTGAGCTGGGAAGGCACCGGGACCGTGCAGCCAGCACCCAGGGACAAGAGAAAAGCGTGCGCCATTTGTAGCTGTCTCGGAGAGGTGGGGGGCCCAGCGAGGGAACACCATTGCCCTGGCGGGCTCAGCCCTGCAGGCTGGAAGTTCTGGGGAACTTCAGTCTCCTTCGCTAGTGACAGAGAGAAGGGAGCAACCACGCTGGAACTTTATACAGAAAACAATAGCGTCCCATTCATTCCTGCCCTGCCCAGACCTACAAAAACAGCGGCGCAGCCACGGCTGCGAATTAGTTGAGCAACAGCGACACCTACACCACGCTTAGAGAATCCACTCCAGGTGGGCTTTTTTTTTTTTTTGCTCGTTTGTGTTATTTCCTGCTTTTTTTTTTTTGCTCATTTGTTTTATTTCTTGCCCCCCCTTTTTTTTGCTCGTCTGTTTTATTTCTTGCCCTTTTTTTTCTTTTTTCACCTTCCTTTTCTTTCATTTCTTTCTTTCTTCTTTCTCTCTTTTCTTTCTCTTCCTTCTTTTTGTTGGCTTGCTTGTTTTTTGGGGTGGTGCTTTTTTTTTCTTTCCTTTTTAAACCTTAAAGAGCCCAGCTGACATATGTGGCACCTACCAGCAACCACTCCTGTCAACATGACAAGACAGAAGAATATGATACAGACAAAAATCACCAAGATCCAGAGCCCCTGTGAGAAGGAATCTGAAGGGATGGAAATGCAGCATCTTCCTGAAAAAGAATTAAGAATAAAAGTCATAACCATGCTGATGGATCTACAGGGAAATATGCAACAGCTAAGGGAGGAAGTGAGGGAAGTCAGGAAAGATAATGCAGAAATGAGACAAGCCATCGACGGGCTCAGCAGCAGACTGGACGATATGAAAGACACTGTTAATGCAATAGAAATCAGAGAACAGGGATACAGAGCAGCTGAGGCAGAGAGAGATAAAAGGATCTCTAGGAATGAAAGAATATTAAGAGAACTGTGTGACCAATCCAGAAGGAACAATATTCGCATTATAGGAGTACCAGAGGAAGAAGAGAGAGAAAATGGGATAGAAAGTGTCTTTGAAGAAATAATTGCTGAAAACTTCCCCATGCTGGGGAAGGAAATAGTCCCGCAGTCCATGGAAGCCCACAGATCTCCTAACACAAGGGACCCAAGGAAGACAACACCAAGACACATAATAATTAAAATGGCAAAGAACAAAGATAAGAACAGAGTATTAAAGGCAGCTAGACAACGAAAAAAGATGACCTTCAAAGGAAAAGCCATCAGACTAACATCAGACTTCTCAACAGAAACCTTACAGGCTAGAAGAGAATGGCATGATATATTTAACGCAGTGAAACAGAAGGGCCTCGAACCAAGAATACTGTATCCAGCAAGATTATCATTTAAGTATGATGGAAGGATTAAACAATTTCCAGACTAGCAAAAGCTGAGAGGATTTGCCTCCCATAAACCACCTCTACAGGACATCTTAAAGGAACTGCTCTAGAAGGAAGCACTCCTAAGGGTAAAACGCTGTCACCAGAGAAAATAAAATCATAGCAAAGAAAGCAGACCATCCAAATACTAACTAAAGGCAAAGAATAAAACACCTAGTATATAAAAAATGGAGGAGGAAGAATAAGAAGGGTGAGAAATAAAGAAACATCAGACTGTGTTTACAATAACTTAACAAGAAAGTTAAGTTAGATTGTTAGATAGTAAAGAAGCAACCCTTGAACCTTTGGTAACCACGAATCTAAAGCCAGCAATGGCAATAAGTACATATCTTTCGATAATCACCCTAAATGTAAATGGACTGAATGCACCAATCAAAAGACACAGAGTAACAGAATGGATAAAAAAGCAAGACCCATCTATATGCTGCCTACAAGAGACTCACCTCAAACGCAAAGATATTCCCAGATTAAAAGTGAAGGGATGGAAAAAGATATTTCATGCAAATAACAAGGAGAAAAAAGCAGGTGTTGCAGTACTTGTATCAGACAAAATAGACTTCAAAACGAAGAAAGTAGCAAGAGATAAAGAAGAACATAACATAATGATAAAGGGGTCAATCCAACAACACGATATAACCATTTTCAATATATATGCACCCAACACAGGGGCACCGGCATTTGTGAAACAAATACTAACAGAAATAAAGGAGGAAATAGACAGCAATGCATTCATCTTAGGTGACTTCAACACACCACTCACTCCAAGGGACAGATCAACCAGACAGAAAATAAGTAAAGACACAGAGGCACTGAACAACACACTAGAACAGATGGACCTAACAGACATCTACAGAACTCTACACCCAAAAGCAACAGGATACACATTCTTCTCAAGCGCACATGGAACATTTTCCAGAATAGACCACATACTAGGCCACAAAAAGAACCTCAGTAAAATCGAAAATATTGAAATTCTACCAACCAACTTCTCGGTTCATAAAGGTAATAAACTAGAATTAAACTTTAGAAAGAAAACAAAAAGGCTCACAAATACATGGAGACTTAACAACATTCTCCTAATAAAACAATGGGTTAATGACCAAATCAAAACAAGAAATCAAAGAGTATATGGAGACAAATGACAACAACAGCACAAAGCTCAAACGTCTGTGGGACGCAGCAAAGGCAGTTCTAAGAGGAAAGTATATTGCAGTCCAGGCCAATCTTAAAAAAGAGGAACATTCCCAAATGAATAGTCTAAATAGACACAATTACTGAAATTGGAAAAAGAAAAACAAATGAGACCCAAAGTCACCAGAAGGAGGGACATAATAAAGATCAGAGAAGAAATAAATAAAACTGAGAAGAACAAAACAATAGAAAAAATCAATGAAACCAAGAGCTGGTTCTTTGAAAAAATAAACAAAATAGATAAACCCCTAGCCAGACTCATTAAGAGAAAAAGAGAATCTACACACATAAACAGAATCAGAAATGAGAAAGGAAAAATCACGATGGATCCCACAGAAATACAAAGAATTATAAGAGAATGTTATGAGAATCTATATGCTAACAAGCTGGAAAACTAGAAGAAATGGACAACTTCTTAGAAAAATACAACCTTCCAAAACTGACCAAACAAGAAACAGAAAAACTAAACAGACCAATCACCAGCAACGAAATTGAAGCGGTAATCAAAAAACTACCCAAGAACAAAACCCCTGGACCAGATGGATTCACCTCTGAATTCTACCAGACATATAGAGAAGAAATAACACCCATTCTCCTTAAAGTTTTCCAAAAAATAGAAGAGGACGGAATACTTCCAAACTCATTCTATGAAGCCAGCATCCCTCTAATACCAAAACCGGGCAAAGACCTCACCAAAAAAGAAAACTACAGACCAATATCCCTGATGAACGTAGATGCAAAAATACTCAACAAAATATTAGCAAACCGAATTCAAAAATACATCAAGAGGATCATACACCATGATCAAGTGGGATTCATCCCAGGGATGCAAGGATGGTACAACATTCGAAAATCCATCAACATCATCCACCACATCAACAAAAAGAAGAACAAAAACCACATGATCATCTCCATAGATGCTGAAAAAGCATTTGACAAAATTCAGCATCCATTCATGATTAAAACTCTCAACAAAATGGGTATAGAGGGCAAGTACCTCAACATCATAAAGGCCGTATATGACAAACCCACAGCTAACATCATACTTAACGGCAAGAAGCTGAAAGCTTTTCATCTAAGATCAAGAACAAGACAGGGATGCCCACTCTCTCCACTGTTATTCAACATAGTACTGGAGGTCCTAGCCATGGCAATCAGACAAAGACATACAAGGCATCCAGATTGGTAAAGAAGAAGTCAAATTGTCATTATTTGCAGATGACATGATATTGTACATAAAAAACCCTGAAGACTCCACTCCAAAACTACTAGAATTAATATCTGAATTCAGCAAAGTTGCAGGATACAAAATTAACACACAGAAATCTGTTGCTTTCCTATACACTAATGATGAACTAAGAGAAAGAGAAATCAGAAAATCAATTCCATTCACAATTGCATCAAAAAGAATAAAATACCTAGGAATAAACCTAACGAAGGAAGTGAAAGACCTGTACCCTGAAAACTACAAGACATTCCTAAGAGAAATTAAAGAGGACACTAAGAAATGGAAATGTATCCCATGCTCTTGGCTAGGAAGAATAAATATTGTCAAAATGGGTATACTACCCAAAGCAATCTACAGATTCAACGCAGTCCCTATCAAACTACCAACAGCTTTCTTCAATGATCTCGAACAAATAATTCTAATATTCATATCGCACCACAAAAGACCCCAAATAGCCAAAGCAATCCTGAGAAGGAGGAATAAAACAGGGGGAATTATGCTCCCTGACTTCAAGCTCTACTACAAAGCCACAGTAATCAAGACAATTTGGTATTGGCACAAAAAACAGACCCACAGACCAGTGGAACAGAATAGAAAATCCAAACATTAACCCAAACATATACAGTCAATTAATATTTGATAAAGGAGCCTGGGATATACAATGGGGAGATGACGGCCTCTTCAGCAGCTGGTGTTGGAAAAACTGGACAGCTACATGTAAGAGAATGAAACTGGACTACTGTCTAACCCCATACACAAAGGTAAACTCAAGGTGGATCAAAGACCTGAATGTAAGTCATGAAACTATAAAACTCTTAGAAAAAAATATAGGCAAAAAGCTCTTGGACATAAACATGAGCGACTTCTTCATGAACATGTCTCCCCGAGCAAGGGAAATAAAAGCAAAAATGAACAAGTGGGACTATATCAAACTGAAAAGCTTCTGTACAGCAAAGGACACCATCAGTAGAACAAAAAGACTCCCTACAGTATGGGAGAATATATTCATAAATGACGTATCCGATAGGGGTTGACATCCAAAATATATAAAGAACTCACGCACCTCAAAAACAAAAAGCAAATAATCCAATTAAGAAATGGGCAGAGGACATGAATAGACACTTCTCCAAAGAAGAAATTCAGATGGCCCACAGACACATGAAAAGATGCTCCACATCACTAGTCATCAGAGAAATGCAGATTAAAACCACAATGAGATACGACCTCACACCAGTGAGGATGGCCAACATCCAAAACACAAACAACAATAAATGTTGGCCAGGATATGGAGAAAAGGGAACCCTCCTACACTGCTGGTGGGACTGCAAATTAGTTCAACCATTGTGGAAAGCAGTATGGAGGTTCCTCAAAAAACTCAAAATAGAAATACCATTTGACCCAGGAATTCCACTCCTAGGAATTTACCCTAAGAATGCAGCAGCCCAGTTTGAAAAAGACAGATGCACCCCTATGTTTATCGCAGCACTATTTACAATAGCCAAGAAATGGAAGCAACCTAAGTGTCCATCAGTAGATGAATGGATAAAGAAGATGTGGTACATATACACAATGGAATATTATTCAGCCATAAGAAGAAAACAAATCCTACCATTTGCAACAACATGGATGGAGCTAGAGGGTATTATCCTCAGTGAAATAAGCCAAGCTGAAAAAGACAAGTACCAAATGATTTCACTCATATGTGGAGTATAAGAACAAGGAAAAAAAAACTGAAGGAACAAAACAGCAGCAGACTCACAAAACCCAAGAACGGACTAATAGTTACCAAAGGGAAAGGTACTGGGGAGGATGGGTGAGAAGGAAGGGGCAAGGGGGAACAAGGGACATTACGATCAGCAGATGTATTGTTGGGGGGGCACAGGGAGGACTGTACAACCCAGAGAGGACAAGTAGTGACTCTATGGCATCTCACTACGTTGATGGACAGTGACTGTAATGGGGTTCGGGGGGGGGGACCTGATGAAGGGGTAGTGTAATCACCATAATATTACTCATTTAATTGTAGATTAATGATATCAAAATAAACATTAAAAAAAACATAAAACTACCATATAAGGGGAAAAAAGACAAACCACAAGAAATATTCTCATTTTTATGTTACAAGCAAAGGGTGCAGAGCTCAACAATCCAAGAACCCTTGCCAGTTAATTATTGTCAATTCTACCAAAGAATACAGCTGATGAATTAATACATGAAAAAAATATTCAGCCTCACAAAGAGTCAAAAAGATAGTAAATAAAATAGTAAAAATGGTAATTTTTGCTCACCAAATTGGCAAAAAATCCTTTTTTTAATAAACAGTGCTCTTTGTTAAGCTGTTCTGTATCTGCTCTGTCTATTCTAGTTATCTATTGCTGTGTAACAAATCACTCCCAAACAGTGGCTTTAAATAATCATAATTATTTTGCTCAAGAGTCTGAGGATGACTGAACTCAGCAGGGCAGTTCTTGCTCAGAGTCTCATGGAGCTGCAGCAGACAGCAACTGGGGCTAGAGTTGTAATCTCAAAGCCTTCTTCACTCGCATGACTGTTGTTTTGAACTGGGAAGGGTCAAACAGCTGGTGGCTAAAACAGTTGGGGCTTCTCCAGCATCTCTCTACCTCTCCTTTCATAGTCTCTGAGGGTCACTGAACTTCTTACCTGGCAGTTGAAGGCTCTCAGAGCCGGTGTCCCAAGAGAGAAGGCCTTAAGAATTAAGGGAAGGGGAGAAAAGTATCAGAATTTGTGGATAAATCTTAAAACCGCCAAGCAAGCATGTTGAGAAATAAGCACTCTCATATACTTTTTATGACAGTTTAAAGTGGAATGATCCTTTTGGGTGACAATCTGGCAATAATTATCAAAATATATTCCCTTTAACTCAGCATGGAATGTCATAAGGAAATAATCAGACAAGTGTTCAGAGATGTATGTACAAGAATGTTCATCTCACTGTTTATGGTAACAAAATACTGGAATAAACCAAATGCTGAAGACAAGTGTTTAAGCAAGAGGGTGGTTTATTAGCCATGAGAAATACTGTTAGTCCAACTTACTGACATGGAAACATATCTAGATTGTGAAGGAATAAACAATAACAATGAAACTGTGTTGTAATTCTATACCATAAAGACATAATAGAAGATATGGTGTAATATATGTAAGGTTATTTTTCAAATATATATATACATAAAGCAGAGTCTAGAAGGGTATTGCTAAAAATGTGAGTAGTGTTTAGCTCTGAGTAGTGGGATTTTAGGATTTTTGTTTAAAAAACCTATTTCTCGAAATCAGAATTGTTTTTGACATTTGTGTCAAAACAGTACTCTTCCTTTTACAAAATGATTAAGGTACTCAATATTTTATATCATGAATTTTTTTTTAATTTCGTTTACTTCCAAAATTCTTCAAGAACAAAAACAAATTGGTAAGTTCATCAGTGTGGGAATTTCATTCACATTGCAAAGTCTGCTTACCAGCTCATATGATCAATACATTTACTTCAGAAGTTCTGATTGTTCACACAAGCAAACCCATATAGCTGGAAAAATGGGTCCCTTTTGAATTCTCATCAGGGTCTGCTCTGAGCAGTTTGAAGTTAGCTGATCAAGGGAAGTCCTGCTTTGATGAAGTTATTCAAATCTGCGTGTTGTCACTATGGGAAAAAGAGCTCCCTCCAAAAACTTTTTTGTAAGAAACTGGATGCCTTGAACATAATGTTCACATCCCTTAAAAGAATACCACATTTTGATAAATGGAAATATCTTTTCAGGAAAGTAGTCCAGTACTCAATTTGAGAATGAGCACATAAAGAGATTTTATTTATTTTTTGTTTTAGGTGCTTTAATATTTATTTAAATCCTTAAGATAACTGCAGGTTAAGTATTATATGCTTATTTTGTAGATGAATAAACAGACTTGAGATTAAATTAAAATTACTTATCAAGGGGTAATACTCTCAGTGATAGAAATTAGCTATCCAGGATTCCCAAGCTAATTATTATTCTTTCTCTTTTTAATTTATAAAGAGGCTACATTTAGACAGTAGGACTGGAACCATGAATTCAAATAATTTGAGTAGGAAGAGACCTTAGACATGTTTAGTCAAAGGTGGCAAATAGGTGGCAGACCAACTCTCTGCTCCCATACCCGTGGTGGCAGACATTGCTAATGATTTGTGGCACTTTCCCCTGCTGACCAGAATCCCACTCAACATAGTGCCCCAGACAGCTCAAGTGGCTCAGAGTTGGCATTCACATGGAAACCTGTTCTTCATTTCTCATCTGTCTCATCACCTCACCAGATAAGAAAACGGGCCTGGAGAGGGGCAAAACGCACTTGAGATCTCACTATTAATAGATAACAAAGTTACTTATTTCTCCTCACAGAGCTCCTTCCATCACAATAGCGAAGGTTCTTTCCAAGTCAAACTTTCTGTCCTTCTGTACTTACTACATTAATACATGGAAACTTCTTAGAACAGTGCCTGGTATATGCTAAGTACCTGATTAACATTCGCTATTATTGTTATCACAAGGAGAGAAAACGTAAAATATACCAACCCTAAGCTATTTAAGTGGTCAGTAAAACCATGTCAATTTGCAAAAGCGTCTGCTAGTTTCCTAAAATGGTAACGGAACTCTACCAAACAACTGCAGCCTTAGGCCCCAGGGTGCCTGGGAACACAAGCTCATCAGCCTTGGGTCTCCAGACACTGCTCCTCCGGAATGTGCAGGGAACGCACCCTTCTGAGTGCCTGTCCAGTCTAAGCTGAAGACATAAAGCAGCTAACCCTAGCATCACCTTTGTAGGTTGCCGGCAGTACTGTACCAGCTTCTCCTTGCCTGGGCTGGGCAGACCCATAAACCACTCAGCTGACTTGCTGAGATCCAGATTTGGCCTTGTAATCGAAGGTTTCCCTATTCTCCAAAGACTTAAAACTTTGTACAACTTTAATTATTTCCACCACTCACAGCAGAATTTTCGTTCATACTCCATTCCAGGTGTAAGTAGAATAGAAAATGCACATTCAGTGAATATTTTAATGTAACTCCTCTCTTTTTGATGCACACTTCAGTTTGGTAAGTTGCTAAGTTAAACTTGTCAATTTCATCTCCTGCGAGATCCCAAATTTGGGTATTTCCTCTGTCCTCACTCCTTGGACTCCATCATTTCTGACCTGCCATACTGCAATAATCTCCCTGCTTCCACTCTCATCCACATCTGATTCATTCTCCAAAGTACAAGAAGAATTTCTTTAAAAACCTAAATCATATCATTTCACCCTTCTGGTTAATTAAAATGCTTCAATAGCCCCCACATTGCTCCCTGATGAAGTC
Source organism: Smutsia gigantea (assembly GCA_032199065.1). NCBI lineage: Eukaryota > Metazoa > Chordata > Mammalia > Pholidota > Manidae > Smutsia > Smutsia gigantea. Next base: position 139,128 of record JAVSCE010017078.1, read on the forward strand.
CAAACTCAGTAGCATGTGGAGTATTATCACCCTGCCCTGTCCTCCCACTTCATCAAGTGCTCGCTGTATAGAATCATGAGCCTCTCAGGATTTAGCTTAGCCACCACCTCCTCCAAGAAGTGTTCTCTCACAACCCACTTCTCCCTACCCCCAGGGCTGAGTTAAATTTGCTTACTATATGCTTCCATAGCACCTCATCCTTAACTTCTTTTATATTTATAACATCTTTTATATTATTGAAATGCTCATTAGAGTCTGTCACCCCCATTGGACTGTAAGTTTCTCAGAGCAGGAAATGACAGTTGTGTCTTTTTCATCACTGTATCCCTGTGATTTAGCACACTGCTTCACACATAGTAGATTGTCAAAAATATTTGTGGAATAGTGAATCAATCTATCACTTTACCAGAAACCATAATCAGAAAGATAATAAGATTTTTAACTGAAATTAGAAAACAAAGAAAAATGTATATATAATCATCTTTTAAATAAAATTCCACTTCCTAATCACGTAAAGGAGGGCATTGAAAAATAGAAGGATCATGTTTGTACAACAGTCTTAAATTTCATCTGTGGCCTTAGAGAACTCACTAGTCATAGCTGCTTCTTTCTCTTTCCTTGATTCCTCATTCTGTGTTTTACCTTAGTTTTGTTAATTGGGATCGGAAATATTATGTCAGCAACAGCAACAGAGAACAATCTAGAAATGATCATCTGGAAGCAATTTTTTTTTTTTGGTTTATTCTTCCCAGTTACAGAGTAATACAATGTTTTAAGAAAAATTTGGCTAACTAAAAAAAAAGGTAAACTGAATACATTTAAAATCACCTAAAGCTCACTTCCAAGAGATTTTTATGTTTTTCCTTTGCATCTGTATGTACATTTTTTCCCCACTTACTGTTGCATCAGGAGCATTTTCCCAGGAGAGCTGACCCCATCCCTCCCCTGGCCACACTGGCCTCACAGTTCTTCCAAGCAGTCGTGCTCCCTAATTGTTTTGCAAGTGCTGTCTCTTCTACCTAGAACATGCATGCTGGACATGCTTCCTTGAATGCCTGAAGAAAGACAAAGGATCTTGGCCTAAATTATGGCTTATTTTACTCCCAAGTCCTTCCTAATTTCTAGCCTAGAAGTCTGGCAGCATAATGTTTTGTAATCGCTTAATATACAATTAAAGATGTTTATGAGACTAAGAAGCTTCTTAACAACTCTTTGTGGCTTAGTGAGTCTGAAGTTATTCATGTCCTGGGAAAGCAGATTAATAAATATTAATTCAATATATTTTTCTTCACATGCAAGAAGTCCATCCCTTGCCCCTTCCTGAGCCTGGTAAACCTACTCCTTTTTTCTCACCTGAAGATTTGGGTATTTATGCTCCTTATCTTTATTTAGGAGAATTTGAAATTTAATAGAACCTTGTAACCTCACCCCTTTATAACAACCTATGTAGTATTCTGGTGGCCTTAGACTTGGGCCCCTCGCTTACTCTATCCAGGCGGTGGTTCTCAAAGTGTGGGCCCATGGACCAGTAGCCTAAGAATCACTTGTTAGAGAGCCCCAGCCCCACCCTAGACCCAGAAATCTGCATATTAATAAGTTCTCCAGGTGACTCTAACATTTGCTAATAAGTATGTGCTAATGAACTCTAATGTTTGAGAACCACCGTTTCAGGAATGGGAGTATTCTTGTCCCTGGATCCCAGTGTCAGGATTCTCTCAGACTTCCTAACAATAACCAGCCTGACTACCTGGATTGTTTGCACAGTGGCTAGTGTTAAGTCTTTGGAGCTACACATAGCAGCCTGTTAACACACCCACAGCATCTCTTACTGACCTTCCTGATGCTGGCTATTTTCTTTGACTTTAACATCTGTCATCATAGCCTGTGGTGTTTCTAATTACTGCAGCCTGTCTGCCTGGGTTTTATCTCAGCAGCTGCAACAGTGCTAGTTTAACATCTCCATCACCTGCCCCAGTGAACTTAATCTTGCCCAGAATTCCAGGCCCTTTGGGTCCTATTTGACTCCTTAAGTTCCCCCTAACATTCCCAATCTGCACAAAGGTTTGACACATGGATCCCTTAATTCCTAATTAAAATCAAAGGTATAAATAACAGACTAAAACAATTGCTTAGGTTGTTTAGAATTCATGAAAAGGAGAAAGGGCAGGAAGAGACTTTTCACTACATACCTATTTATATCCTTTGATTTTTGGACAAAATAAATGTGTTATGTACTAAAAAAATAAATCATCATTAATATTCTGAAAAATGTATAATAAAAATAGGAGTGGTCACAGAAAGCTTCCTGGAAGAAATGAGTTATGAGCTTCATCTAAAATAGTGCAAGAGGCAGAGATTAATGATGAACAGCAGGGAGCACATTCCAGATGAAAAGGGGAGAGGAGTAACCAGACAAATTCACACCATGCAGAGACCTGCAGACAGAGTGAAGAGGCAGTGCTAACTGGTATCCTTTTACCAAAGCATGCTGGTTTTGACAACTCATTTAGGTTATGGAATTCCACTGAAGGATGGAGATGAGAAAACTGATGAAGAAGTGGATGGGCCATATTCAGATGATGAGATGTTAACCCACAAAGGGCTTCGAAGATCACAAAGCATGAAATCTGTGAAAACCGTGAAAGGCCGCAAAGAGGTTAGTTAAGTACAGAGTTGTTTTCCTAATTATTAGTATTAAAGGATTTCCCTGCCTGCATTATCATTCAGCATACTAATGATCTATACATAAAGGATTAGAATAGTAGAGCAGCAGTTATGTTTTAAATTATTTATTCAGATCAGATGAATTAGAATCTCTGGAAATTTAGAAAGTGGTAAATTGGTAGTCTTCCACTATCAGCAGAAAACAATATTCTCAAGTGGCAAATCATATGGTTGTTTTGAGTATTATTACCAGCCATAAGCATTAGCATAGAAAGCAGCAAAATCAACTGCATAGTTTTGCTTTGAAGCAACCCTATAAGAGGATTAAATGGTTAAAGTTTATCCACAAAAATATACTGTTTATGTGCCCAGAAAGCCGTGAGGATTCCAGTGTATGGCCTCAGATCATTGTGAGCAGTGTTCATTGACATGTATCAAGCAAAGCATACATAGTAATGGTTAATGTTTTTATTTGTTATTAGTGAAAATAATCTGCAGCACATATTCGACATAGACCAACTCCATTTTTGAGTATATAAGTAGTGCTGTCTTTTGAGTACACACTGATAGGATAATTGGTTCTTTATATCAGAAAAATTTAGAAGTTATTACTTTTATTCTGAACTATGCAAGCCTATCTGATTTCAAAAAGTAATCTAATTCATAATAATAACACATTTCTCTCTCCAGGTGCGGTATGGGTCACTGAAATATAAAGTGAAGAAGAGACCACAGGTGTATTTTTAGTCATGTGCACTTCAAGAATCCCAAGACAAATTATTCTAATACATTGACTTTTTTTCTAATATTGTATATTCAGGATTTATATTTTTAAATATTTCTTTAAATTGTGGCAGTGATATGGTTTACTTTAATCAGTTTAAATAGTTTTAATTTCTTTTAACAATTACTTCCAAATTTTGACTACTAAAAGTAGTTATGAAAAGCATATATATATATATATATATATATGTCAGAAATAATAGAAATTTGTGTTACCAGTTTTCAAATTCCTCAACAACACTGAATGCCTGAGTATAAGATAAAACAGACCCACAGTATACTTGAAAAGAGTCTTTTTATGGTTCAAGACTCATCAGCCTTTGTGATATTGCATTTACCTCCATTTATCTTATATTCATCTTATGAAGATAGTAATTTAATAGGCCTCTAAGCTAGTAGTGATAGGACAAGGACATAATATAAGATAAAGGATATTTATATATTCTTTAAATTTTTACATTTTTAATACTTTCCAATTTTCCATCATCAACTGAAAGTTTTTGAAACAATTATTTGAAAACTTGGCATCTACATAGCACTTTTATTCCAGCCTGACTAGTTTTGCACACTTGGTTTCGTTTACTTATTTTATGACACTGCATTTATTTTAAGTTTTAAGGACACTGTCTTTATTGTTACTTGTCACATCTGACATGACAAGTTATGCCTTGAATTACATCATCTATTTTCCTGTGGGTTTCATTTGTTAAATTCATTAGATTGTAATCATATAAAAATATAGGTAATTGTTTAATTTTAACTGTTTTTAATTATCTTCTTTACAGATAAGAAGTTATGTCAAACAATAGCCAGTTTCCATATGTTAGCTCTACTTGGTAGGTGAACTTAGCATGTTTTTGTTAATGTTGGTAACGTTTTCAGCTTTTAAACGTGGTAACTTTTATGACAGAGAGATCAGTACAGCACGTAGGTCTCTTCTGATTCATGAAATTATCCAACAGCCAATCCATTCACAAGCTTGGCACTGATAATGTGCTGCTGATGTATAAATCTGGCATTGACTAGAATGATTTGAGTCAGTTCTCTTCTGGCTGTGATAATTTCCTGAAGATAAATGTCAGTGCAAAATACAGATGTTAATCTTACATATTAAAAGCTATTAAAATAGACATTAGAAAAATATTTTTTTAATCTGAGAGATTTTGAGTGACTGACCTTTAAGGCTTTTTTAGGTTGCTCTGATGACTGTGCATTATGAACTCTAAGCGAATATATTCCTGCTGATAGTTCTAGTGATCAGTAGTTAAATTTGTACAATTGTACTTGTTCAAGTAACTTACTTGATTGTTATACTTGTTTGTCAAAAGAAAAAACAGTGGAAGAGATTTGTGAGATCTTTGACCTTTCTACCTTTTAAGAAATGAAGCCAGCTGGCGATACATATTCAAGACCTCCTCCGAGTGTTGGCAGAGAAGACAGTGTTTACTCAGGAGGACCTTAGTATAATTCATAGTTTTCTCTTGATACAAGTCTTAAAATATTTTCTAGATTATCTAACATTCTTGATATATAACACCAAGTAAAAATTCATTCAACTTCTTTTCTCCCAAGTTTAATTCTATGAATATTTTAACCTTTACCTTGGCTAATTTTTAGCCTCTTAGTTTCTAGAAACTCTTTGTGTTCAAGATTCCTATGAATTCTGATTATAAACTCTTGGAAGAGAGTTTTATTTATATTGACTAGTACTAGATTTACTGGTATAAATGCAACACCATGGTTGTCTTTCCTATACAAAGGCAATGTCATCTCAAATTGCCTGAAGAGGTCATGTAAGGGGCTTTGTATCAAAAATATTAACTGTGGGGTTGATTTGTACCATTTTATCTTTTCAAGTCTAATCTCAGTATTAAACCTATTATTTAATTATAGTAAACTCATAAATACTGTTCTAAATTGAAGGAATTTTCCCTCTACACTTCTAGAATCAAAATGTCAAATCAAAGACACCAGTCTCAAAGAGGTAATGCATGCCCTTTTGTTTAATTGCATCTCTTCACACTCACAGTGCTTCCTCTGATATATTTCCAGTTATATTTTATATATAGTGATGTCATTTTACTATTATATTGTTTCCCTTCTCTTATATTCCTTAAGTCATGCTTCTTATCTGTTATATGTGTGTTACCACGCCCTTTGCTTTGAACTTTGTATAATAAACATACATTTTTGTTTCTTTTAAGGTGGAGCAGGTCATTTTTCATTCTTCTGCTTTTAAGTCTGTTCTTTAAAAAGAGGTAAATCTATTCCTAGGTCACAGTGCCTTGCTTTGCTACCAACACTTGGTGAATGGACATCAGATGTTGCACAGGCCTAGTTAGGGAGCTGTTTTGGTAGCTGTTAACAGTTTTTCCAGACATTGTACCTAGGGTTTTGTTTTATTATATATACATTCAACTTACCCTATAATATTAACTATTTCCAAAGTTTCTTTGGAAGTAAGAATTGATCTATTCTTTAGTTTACTATATTTTTTCCAGTATAAAAAGTGAGACAAATAAACAGTATTGTTAAGTAATTAATTATTTAAACCAATCGAGTCCTGCATAAGATTCCCTCCACACACTTCACTATATATATATGGATTTGGCTAGAAAGTGATACTGCCAGCATTACTAATTATAAATTCTTGACTATACAGATTGATGGAACAAAATTATTAAAATGTTTTCAGGGAACTTAATCCATATGTCACCACCAAAGATTTCTACAGTGTTATAAAGTATGTAAATAAATATTCCATATTTCTGTAAAACATTGGTTAGATGTTTCTGTCTTTGGCATAAGTTGGTGCTTCTGGAATGACTGAACTTCTGTGTTGTTAAAAATCATATAAGATATATTAAGTATCCGTAATTTGTAATTTTAATTGGAATCAACTAAATTTTTATTTTAATTTATCAGGAAAATTAAGAAGTTAATATGTGTTGAAAAGCAATTTCCTACTTTTTCTTATGTGTAGGCCGATTCATTTAGAAAGCAGTCAGGTAAATCTTCAGATGTTCATTATTTCTGTGGTATGTAGTGTGTATTTCTTCATAAATATCATTTAAGAGTAAAGTTTTCTGAAAGGAAAGTATAGCCTTTGCTCTAAATGTTTTTAAGATTTAATCTTTTTGTAGTGTCCTACAGATTAATGTATATTAACTCTTTAAACATTGACCATGAGTTAACATTTTCTCTTTTAACACCTTTTAAATCTATGTACTTTAATAATTAAGAGAAAGCAGTTTTACAATCTTCTATTCTTTTTGTAAAGGCTATATTTAGGCCTACTTGAAAGTAATTTTACAAATGTGGGGTTTTTTTGAAAACGTTAATATAAAATAAACTCATTTTATTAGTGACAACTTGTATTTTTTTCTTAGGTCAGAGTATGTATGTTGGGTCCCATGAATTGATATTATTATTGAGTATGTCTTAATTAAATAATATACAATGTATGCACACACTTAAGATTTGAATCACAGAGCAAATTATAAAAACCATATACATTCTATGCTTATCCATAGGATTATAAGGGAAAAACTGAATTGTTAAATTTGGGTGTTAGGAAGGGAAGATAGGAAAAAAACAATTAGTACAGAAACCATAGCCATCAATTTGTATTGGTTAACTGTCTCAGACATAAACTATAACATAAAATTCAGTTTTATATATCCTGAAAATGTTCTGGAGTTCCATCTCTTTTAGAGTCAGATGCCCACCTGCCTCACATTTAAGCTTTAAAGAGAAATCCTGTTTAAAAAATATTCCTTGTGTTAGTTCATTATGATACATAATCTGTTTAAAGTATTTCCAAGTAGAATTACAGTTTCACCTTTATTAGAAGGTATATCCTTGTGAAGAGCCAAGGAACTGGAAATTTAATTAAAAATTCAAAAGAACCTAATGAATATATGAACTATGGCATTTTTTTTTCAGTGTTTTATTCTCCCTTTAAGTGGTTCTCTATTCTTGAGAAAGATTCATAGAACAAAAGTCATGTCAGAAATTGACTGTTCCCTGGAAAACATTCTTTTACCTACCCATCAATATTCTAGCCTTGAAACATTCCTCATTCTGGCCTGTTTTGGGTAATGTTTTTTAAACTGCTTTTTATAAAATAATAATTTGAATGTAAATTTTAAAGCACAAGATTGGTATTTATAAGTGTAAGATACTAAAAGACTGTGCTTATTAACAAAAGCATGAAAATCACCATGTTTACTCTTATTTTACCTGGCAGTCCCAGGTTAAGGGCAAAGGAACAGGGAAAGAAAAAGGAAAGTATGGCATTTTGGCATTATGTGCAAATTAAAGTAGCATCAATTTGTTTCATTCAGATGTATCTCTTGAGTGCCTGAAGTGTACAACAGCACTGCTGTTTCTGCACAATGTCCATATCCAAGTAGGGCTCCATAACAGGGAATTTAAGGAAAATAATTCTTGCTTTAAAAAATGCATTCACTATTACCAAATGTTTGGATTATTTGAGTGTATGTTGTGATTTCTTCTAGGTTATTGAATAATTTATTTGATTTCTCTCAGACCAGGTAAAAAAAAAACCTGTTTATTTGTTTGTGTTTTTAATCCCCAGTTCCCTTCTTTCCTTACTTCTTACATTCCATACATCAGTGAGTCCTTCTGGCTCTCTCCAAAATATATGCCAAATTTGACTATTAAACTCCCCTCCTTTCCATCTTCCCTATTTAAACCATCATCCTCTCACCTGGAGTACTCAGGGCATAACTTTTATTTAAGGCAGAATTTCTGGAAATCTTACTACATGATTTGTAGCCTTGCAAATTTTTCAAGGCAACTTTTAACCTTGAGTCCCACAGAACTGTCAGTTTCTTACCTTTTCAACAAGTGTCTTTAGGATCTTTAATACAAAAAGAGAGAAGGTTGTGAAGAGAGAAGAGAGGTGAAGTACAGGAGAAGATGGTTTGTACATCAGCCTTGGAAGAGAATTTTTTCCCTTCCAAGCATTGTTTAATGCTGACATTTGGAAAAGGTGAGCGAGAATGGTTAATGAAACCAGATTAGAGTACATGGCTGAATTTTAATGTATTTTGACATGGTGCCATTTCAAAATATTGAGAAAGAGTTTGGGACATAAGTGGAACTTTTTTTCCCCCTTCCTTAGGCCTAATTTAAGTTGCTCTAAATGTGAGTGTTACAGTAAATCATGGTAGTGCCAAGAGTCAACAGTAGGTATCTGTATTAGAGCTCTCTAGAGAAATGGAACAAGAGTGTGTGTGTGTGTGTGTGTAGACAGAGAGAGAGACTTACTGATTTTGAGGAATTGGCTCATGCAGTTGTGGAGGCTGGCAAGCCCCAAATCTGCAGAGCAGGATGACCAACTGTAGTCAAAGGGAGAGTTCATGCAGCTTCAGTCTAAAGGCATTAATAATACAGGTGTAATTTCCTTTTAAGGCCTTCAACTAATTGGATTATTAGGGGTTTAATCCACATTAGAGGGGTAATATGTTTTATTCAGAGTTTACTGATTTAAATGTTAATCTCAGCTAAAAAATTCCTTCATGGTAATGTCTGATGTCAAATATCTGAGTGCCATGGCCTATCCACTTGACACAATTAGCCATCACTGTATCTTTCAAGTTCTTTAAAGGAAACTCTATCTTGAAATATAAAAATGTTTGACATTCAGTATTTAGGAATTATAAATCTTGAATTTTATTAGTTTTATTACAAAGAAAGGGAATGTTGCAGCACATGGTTTATTTGTAAGAGGAAGGATTACACTTTATAAAGCTTGTGCTGCCCCTTGTATTTGGTTGTGATAACTAACATTTCTATATAGTTTGCTTTCATACTGGGAAGAGGTATCACCCCTATTTACAAAGAGAGAAACCAAGACTCAGTAGTGACTAACCTAAAACCCAACCACAATATTTGTGACTTCAGACTCCTTTGTTAATTCCATTATACTGGGTTGTCTTGCTGATCACAGAATACGTAAACACTCACACAGAAGTATATGTATTATACAAAAATTTCAGATTATTTCTCAAGATTAAATGAACAAGTTTTTGAGTCATTTGATGTTAGTAGGTTTCGCTTTTAGAGTAGTTTCAGTTAGGAGAGAAAGATGCTTTTTAAATGAATAGGAAAAATAAAGAACAAGAATTTACTGTCAATCATTGGCTAAGCCAAACAGGAAGAGATCTGAAGAGAGGATGTAGCTTGAATGGGAGGAGTGTCCTCTCAGGAAGTGCTTTCCTTCCTTCCTTCCTTGCCTTCCCACCAGCATTTGCTCTGTGGCTTCCTCCCTTCAAACCACACCTTGTAAATCCTTTTATGTGTTATGTTCACAAGAAGAAAATTTTTCGTGGATTGTTCCATACTGGTCTTTCACTAATAAAACACACATGAAAGGGCCAAATGCCTTTTTACACAGGTGATAAACTTCGTTCAATCTTTTGAGTTGAAAGTAAGTAGTTAGGATATACAGCAGGTGACAGATACCATATGTACTAGGAAAGTGGAACTGTATTATTTATAGTCTACGTGTGTAAATTTAAAGCTTGCATGGGGCTCTCAGAGAGGTAAATTAGACCAAGAAGGGACGACTTGAAGAACTCTATTTTACTACATTCTGAGATGCCTATAAAACAATTTATTTTTAAAATATTTAACATGAAGTGATGTATAGAAGAGGTAGTCTTCACAATAACTTAAATTCTAAAATTAGAAGACATTGTAGGCTGAGGAGTGGGGGAGGGGGAAGCCTTAATATTGTAACCTTAAAAGAAAAAAAGGTTTCAGAAAAGCAGGGATAGATAATTGACATTAAACGACTGTATCCTCCAAAGGGCAAAGTAAAGTTACATGAGATCTGGTTGATATTTGACCCGACAGTCTCAAAGCACATTAGACTGCTGCAAGTAGTAACTGCTTCCTCATTTAGATTAGACA
>JAVSCE010017079.1:0-27337 GCA_032199065.1 Smutsia gigantea
CCACTCATGGACCTTGGGCCCCCGGTCACCACTGCCTTCCTCCGATGCCATCTCCCATGGCCTCTGTGGGCTGTGGGCCTCCTGCACAGCACCAGTTCACCCATGAGGCACCCAGTCTCTGTGGTCCCTCAGGATAAAACCATAGGAATGAAGGAAGTAAGTTCAAAACAATCTTTATTTGATCAGTTATGGTTAGAATAATTTCTGACCATTGTCTGCAAGCTTCAGCTAAGTAGCATAAAGTCCAATAAAATGTGTCATGAAGTCTCTCTTTAGAGATTGTTTTCTTGTATAGTTCATGACTCCTATTTATAACAGTGTGTTTAATCTAGTGAAATTCCTGCTGACTGATAATGGAAATGAACATTTCATTTATAAGGATGCAATTAAAGTGTTGCCAAGTTAAAAATGTGACGTTGCTCTTTGTCAGTGAGTTTCATTATGCTATATTATTATATTTGTATGAATCCTTTCTTCTAAGGAGTCTAATGTTCTCTCTGAATATTAAACAACTGCCACAAAAATTGTTGTGAGATTATTATTCTTCCAAATTACATGAAACATAAAAATCATTTACTAATTAATCCTTCTAGATCTCTCAGAGTAGAGGAGACACAAGCAGTCAGACACCTCCCCTTTTTTCAACACTGGGTCAGTTATTGCCTCCCCCACACCTACCTTTCATGTGAATCAACCATAGATGCAGAGGAGGCATCCTGGTGGGGAATGGCATTTTATAGCCTTCAAATAGCTTTTTCCAAACAAATAATAATCAAAACTATTTGGGCACATGTCTAAGTCCTCTGGGAACCCTGTGTCTAGCAGAGGGTTGGGAATCCACTCCACTATCCAGTCTGGAAGTGCCTTGGACTTTTTCAGGACAAAAACAAATAAAACTTGGAGTCCGTCCCCAGTTCATTACCCAGTTGAAGTCACTCACCATCTATTTAACCTAAATTTGCTCTTTCTTCTTCCTCTTGACAGTAAATAAAACAATGAAAAGTTATCTTTAAGCAGCAAAGGGCTATATATCTTAGTAGTTACTGTTACGATTATTACTGGGCACCTCTTCTGTTTTATGGTGAGATGGAGTTTGGTTTGACTTGGATTCACCTCTTGGCTTCTGCGTTTGGCTTGATGCCTTCAGCCTGTCTTGCTTGGTTTGTATGGCAGGCTCTGGAATCTATTCTAGGAAGAATTCAAGTAGCCTGGATCTGATTACTCTTCTGGAGGGAAAGAGGATAAAACAGGGAGATGGTGGGAAGTCTTTCCACAATTCCTCATCTTTCTGTGGCAGCCCAACCTTTGGGAACCTCGTGAGTCACACTCTTCTGCTGGACACTCACAGCAGTGACCAGTCATGTTGCCGTGAGTTGTCAGGCTGTCGGTGCCATCTACTGCCAGTGCTTCCAGCTTTCTGTGGCCAGCTTATCCTCCGGTTCTCAGGGTCATGGTGGGTATGACACTGTGGCACACCGTCCGCTGTCACTCTTCTAGGGATTTGGTTTCTAAGCAAAACCAAGGAAGAGCTTTCGTATTCAGGGTCCAGCTGTCTGACTCTGACATCTTCACCTGAAATGCATTGACTGCAGGAGACCAGATTGAAATCTTGTGAAAAAATAGTGACTCTTAGCTATTCCCTGCAAGGAAACCTACAGTGTTCCAGAAAATCACAGTGCCCTACAGTAGCCCTTAAAGTCTTATGCTTCCTGGTGGAAACTCGGTAAGTGCTGTATGACCTTGGTTTCTACCTCCAGAGGGGTCAGATTCTAACTCAACTGTGTGGTACTGTTCATTTTGGAACTCCCATGAGGTCAAGAGTTCACCAAGGTCTATCCCATGGATAAGTCTTTGGACCAGTGGTGAGCAGACTACGGCCTGGGAGCATATGCTGCCTACCCAGCTTCTTGAAGTGGCTCATCTTCTCAGTTTTAGAAATACCTCATCATAAAGATGAAGAAGCGGAGGACCATGGGATCAGAGCTGAGCCTGTTACGTGCTGCTTACTCTGCAGAGCTCTCTCCCCTGGGGCTCAGTCATCTGCCTGGCCAGTCTGCGGGGCTCAAGGGCTACCCGTTGGGGGAAGTACCTGGATGAGGAGGCGCACGGGCCCCAGGGGACTCTCTAACTAAGTTAAGGACTGAGTGGGTTTCATAGGCCTAAGTACATACATGAAAAATATAAAAAGCAAGTTCTCGTTGAGAGATGCCCTTATGTAATGAAGAACTTTAAGCTTTTAATGTCTCTACTTTTTATGCAAATTTATTTATGTATTTTTATTCTCCAGTTAAGAAATGGTGTTGTTAAATAAAACACAGATTAAGAAAACCACCCAGAACCCTGTATGCATAATGCTTTATTAGAAGGTTGAATTCTCAAGTCAAGAAACAGAAATCTGCAGCCATGGCGGAAGCCTTGCACGCCACCGTGGGATAGGCCCTGCTTGCTCCCTTCAAAAGTCACTGTTGCCTTGATGCCCCTCCCTCCCTCCCTCCCTTCTTTCCTTCCTTCCTTCCTTCCTCCCTTCCTCCCTTCCTCCCTCCCTCCCTCCCTCCCTTCTTTCCTTCCTTCCTCCCTCCCTCCCTTCCTTCCTTCCTTCCTTCCTTCCTCCCTTCCTCCCTTCCTCCCTTTCTCCCTCCCTTCTTTCCTTCCTTCCTTCCTCCCTTTTTCCCTTTCTCCCTCCCTGCTTTCCTTCCTCCCTCCCTCCCTCCCTCCCTCCCTCCTTCCCTTCCTTCCTTCCTTCCTTCCTTCCTTCCTTCCTCCCTTCCTCCCTTCCTCCCTCCCTCCCTTCCTTCCTTCCTTCCTTCCTTCCTTCCTTCCTCCCTTCCTCCCTCCCTTCTTTCCTTCCTCCCTTCCTTCCTTCCTTCCTTCCTCCCTTCCTCCCTTTCTCCCTTCCTCCCTCCCTTCCTTCCTTCCTCCCTTTCTCCCTCCCTTCTTTCCTTCCTTCCTCCCTTCCTTCCTTCCTTCCTTCCTTCCTCCCTTCCTTCCTTCCTTCCTTCCTTCCTTCCTTCCTTCCTCCCTTCCTCCCTTCCTCCCTTCCTCCCTTCCTCCCTTTCTCCCTCCCTTCTTTCCTTCCTTCCTCCCTTCTTTCCTTCCTTCCTCCCTTCCTTCCTTCCTTCCTTCCTTCCTTCCTACCTTCCTTCCTTCCTTCCTTCCTTCCTTCCTCCCTTCCTCCCTTCCTCCCTATCCAGCACCTGTTTATAGAGTACTTGGCACACACCAGCCTTTTCTCTTCCATTTGGAACATCCAGAATGAGGGTTTAGGTGTCCAAGACATAGTTCTAAGTAAACTGGACTCTCTTGGCCTAGAAACCCAGTCTCAAAAACCGCTATTTATATGGCTACTCTGAATACTTGGGCATAGATAGGCTGGTCCATATATTTACCAATTAAATACATTTTATTGATAACGTTTAATAGTCCATGCCTTTTGTTGGCAATTATGAGAGAGACAGATTTAAATAAATCATGGTATTTGTTTCTGCAGTACTTATCCATTGAGGGAAGCAGACAAAACACAAAGGAAATGCTACTGGTAAAGATGTCGGAGGCTGTATTCTCCCCTAAATTCTCACATGCCTGTTTACAGCCTTTGAGATAAAAGAAAAAGAAAAAAAATGGTTTGGGATGTTTCTTTTCTGCACCAGCCATTCCCTGAGAGAGGAGGGAGGGAGAATGAGGCCGAATGAGTTGGATTTGTCCTCAGTCTTTTTCCATGAGTCCTCCCCATCTACAGATGACATCTGCCAACAGTTTCCCTCCTCTGATTTAAATGCAGGGCTCCTGGGAACTTGTGTTATGTGTTCTCAATAAAAGAGCATTAATCTGATAGTGATTTGTTCAAACTGGCACAGATTTTGAAGCAAATACTATTTCAACCTGCCACATGTCATAGTTGGTAAAAGAAATATGGGTAATCAATTTTAGAATCTCCAGGTCTTACTATACTGTGAAATTTAGGGAGGTGAAAATCAGGATTCAGGCAGAAGGACCCAGAATACAAGAAGAAATAAAGTTATGTGCTTGGCCATATGCACTTTTTTTCTAAATATGTGACTCCACTATATTTAAGACTATCTGAAGTCAGGGTCAAGAGTAGAGGCTGTCCTCTGCACAATCACTTCAGTTTCTGAGATGTAACAGAGGCTCACCAGGTGCCTTCTCAGAAGCGGCTACTAGACCTGGGAAGAAATGGTGACAGGAATTTGAGCTGATAGTCAAGCCTCAGGAAATGGGAAAAGTTCCGAAGTAATGAAGGAAAACATATGCGTTTCTACTGTGGGGACTGGGATCAAGGACTGGCCTCCTGGTGAGACAGGAAGTTACCCTGTAGCTGGTGGTGGCAATGTGTACACGGTTGTGGAGAGCATGCCTTTGGGTGAGACACGGATGGGCCGTTCTGAAATAACCTCCAACATGGCCTCTGGAGATGCACCTCAAATTTCTCAAAAAATAAGAAACAACCAGAAAGTGAGAGAACTGGTTTCTTTGCAGGGAGGGTGCGGGGTGGGGGTGGGGGCGTTAGTTCCTGGTGGGGAAAAGTCCTTCCTGAGCCTCTGCAGCTAAACCTGTGGGGAGGTGTTAAATGACAGTGCTGAGACCAGCCTTTTCTGCTGTTAAAGGTGACAGAATAGACTCTTGCCAAATAATCATGGAACAGCCACATATGATATTCCTTGGTGGATGGTTATTGGGAAGCGGAAGAGTTTTCAAGTCAGGGTATTTGTAAATCTGAAAGGTGTTACTCTAACCTTAATGGTCATTTTAGGCAACTGGTAAAGCAAGAATTATGTTAAAAACTCAGTTTGTAACCCTCAGTCTACAAAAGACAAAGCCATTAAAAAAAATAACCCTGATTTTAAAAGCAAACATTTGTGCTGAATATTGGAATAATTATTAGACATGTTTTGTTTTATAAAGCTATTTCCCAGGAGAGCTGTCAAAAGCCCCAAGGTTAGGATAGATACATTTTTTTTTAAGAAAGGAAAAGATCTGTTTTTGTTGTAAAATTGCTCATCCCTTTAGTACTTTATGTGAGCTCCTGGAGACCCAAAACGGATGCAAAAGGTATCATGTCCTCTCAGAATCACAGTCTAGCAAGGGATTCGAGCATGACAGTCTGACTTCCAAGCCCAATATCTTAGATACTATTTTATATTGCATCTTAGGTTTGTTTTGAAGATTAAATAAGATAATCAGAGGGCTTTGTAACATATACACATGTACC
Source organism: Smutsia gigantea (assembly GCA_032199065.1). Lineage (NCBI taxonomy): Eukaryota > Metazoa > Chordata > Mammalia > Pholidota > Manidae > Smutsia > Smutsia gigantea. The sequence goes on from JAVSCE010017079.1 coordinate 5,228, forward strand.
ATTAATAAAGGAAATGTTCTGTGCATCTCCGTAAATACCTATGTCAAAACATTCATCAAGAATGTCAAAATGCTATTCTTACATCACTAATGTTTACAGTCAACATTTTCGCAAATTCTTTTTAGGTATACAAATCTAAACATGCCCTGTGTATACATTTTATGTGAGAGGAGAGTATTAATGTAATAAATACTGAAATCAGAAGTGTGGCATGAGCATTCCATGTGAGTCAGAAGTCTTCTGTGACTATTTGCAGGAAGATAATTCAGAGGAGCCCAGATCGTGCATGGCGAGTGGTCGCTGTCTGGCTGACTCACTGCTTTCACTTGCTGCTTCCATCTTGTCTATGTTCAAGGGGAAAATAAACCTGGCAAATTTCTCTAATGGTACTGCACTCTACTTGGAGAAAATAACATCTTCACCTAATGCCAGAGAAAAAACAGCTTCACACAGCCTTTTTGCACAATTAGGATAATTCTACATAAGTGGAGGAAGGTGAGGATAAAATGGAGTGTGCAGCAGGTCATCTCTCCATGAAGTGTTTAATACTGAGACATTTTGGGTGTCCATGCTGTGCTTTAAGCTGTTACCAACTCTCAAGCTTGCCTGCTTATTTATTATAAACATTTAAAGCTGAGACCTTCACCAAAGGCCAAAATTAACAGTGAGTGCATTCACATAAAGGAAATGTATTTGAATGAGATGTCTCTACTTGTTAAGTGGATTGTCAGCAGAACTGTCCTAACGGGTGTTTGTGCTTCTCTCCGAGTCATTTGGCTTTGACAGTCAAGAACGTGAAGATTCCTGTAGTAGGAGTGTGCATGTGAACTGCAGCTTTACTAATTTCATGAATGTTTTTCAGTACCTATGATATGCTAGATGTGTGTGTTTTTGAAGAGCTCATAGTCTAGCAGAAGATACAGATAAGTGAATAAATAGATCAATGTGATGAAATACTTTTGAGAAAGGTATTCTTTGGGCCCTGACAACCCTCTGTAGGTTATGACTAACTCTGCCTGGAGAATTTAGGAAAGTAATAATGACTAAAACAATAAGTATTTTAAAGCAATATTTAAATAATATTATTAATATTAAAATATTAATATTTTAACTATATTCATATTTTATTTGGTCTTTACTGAGTGTTTTAATGTATGTCAGGTTCTGTATCTGGTGCTGGGAATACACTTGGTGACAGAACATAACAGTGTTAACAATTGGATCTGCGACTTCCCCCCTCCTTGCCTGGCAGTTTCATGGGTACCAATAGAAGAAAGGCGATTCCTGGGTCAGAGACACAGGACTGTCTATTACTCATGTCACAGCAGGCAGCATAAAGTCCATGTTCATATCAGTTCTTCTTGCTCCCCACATCTTATGAGGAATTGTAGTGTGGCTTCAGACAGGTAACTGTGCACACAGTGTGAATTCCTATTTTCTGCTTGTTGTCTTAATAGTTTGTACCTTATTTCAAAATTGTTGCATTAAAAATTTCAAATTGTATTACCATTTAATTATGCTATAGCTCCTTATTAGTAGTGAAAAATGTTTTAATTTGTGTTTACCTTTTATTTCCAACAATAATTTTATTATTTCATATGACTTTAGTTTTTTCTTTATAAATGTCTGAGTTTTATCCTTTCTTTGGTTAGATTTTAAATAACATATTATTGAATGTATTGATCAATTTTACTAAAAATTTTAATCAGTTTTCTTTCTGTTTTCTTCCACTGCTTTTATTAAGGCCTTGTGTAACTCATTTTGTTACTTTTTAAATTTAGGACTTAATGTCCATTCTTTTGTTTTTAATTCATAATCATTTGACACCATGAATGTCATTTTATACTGACTTGTTAACATGTACATTAGACCACAAGGGATGTGTGAAATATATGGCATTTTTTTGTGCCAAACAGAGAAGTTTAAGCCTTTGAGGGGTTTGGATGGCATTTCTATTCTGATGAGTAGGCTTTTGTGATTAGGGAAATGACCAGTTTCTTTGCCCCGAAAGGTGATTCTCAGTAAAAGATGATAAAAAAAAAAGGATATAAAAATTGAAAAAATGTAATGTATAAAAGATTGCCATAAGTTGAAAATGCATTTAATACACCTAACCTGCTAGATATGTTAGCTTAGGCTGGCCAACCTTAAATGTGCTCAGAACACTTAACAGTAGCCTACAGCTGGGAAAAATCATCTAACACAAGGCTTACTTTATAATAAAGAGTTGACAGTCTCATGTAACTTATTGACTGCTATACTGAAAGTGGGAAACAGAATGGTTGTCTGGGGACAGAATGGTTGCCTGGATCTCCAGTGTCGAGCCTCGTGATCGGTGGCTGCCCAGTTGCTGCTGCAGCTCACTGCCCTGCCCAGCATCACCAGGGAGGATTGTACTGAATATCACTAGCTGGGAAAAGGTCCAAATTCAAAATATCAAGTATGCTGTCTCCTGAATGCTTAGCCCTTTGGCACTATCATAAAGTTGAAAAATCATTAGGTTGAGCCATTTTAAGCCAGGGATGTCTATATTTTATTTTAAATACAATGCAAATAGGCCAATCTTAGAAAATGGAATATAGCAAGTATAAAGATAAAAAAGTGGGAGTTCCCCTATGTCCCCAGACTCACAGAGGTAAACCACATTCTTAATTCCCTGTTTCCTCCGGTGACCACCTGTGATGCTGACCAAGGGTCTGATCTCAGGGCTTTCCCTCTGCCTGCAGACTGAGCAGTAGCTGACTGCACCATCCTCTGCCTGCTGGCACTCCCATGGGCAGCTCTACCCCTGCTTTACCCGGGCACCCAGCATGCGGGCAGGGGGAGTTTCGGTGGCGGCGTCCCAGGTCTTCAGAAATGATTGAACTGATGACTTTCTGTCAGAAGGTGGACTCGCTGGAACTAAGTCTGCAGATTTGAAAATTGCTTTGGCAGTGGAACGCCAGCGTCTGAGCTCCTTTTTTTTTAGCTGCAGGCCAGCCCCAGGATGACAGTGCAGTAGTGACCTGAAAGGGAGCTATTAACAAGGGGCGCAGCCACTTCTGAAGAGGTGGGTCTTCCTACCAAGTGAATTTTCTTTTGATGATGGGCCTGCTGCCATGTGCTCAATGTGGAACTAACCTAAGGGCAGAAATGTTAAACTTATTTGATTGTTAAAGATAAAACTAAAATATGTCAACCATAATGCCATATTTTTGCTTATTTGGGGATACATTTCTAGAGTCATACATGTCTGAATAGCAGTGAGATTTTGACAGTAGGAATTTTTCCCATAGCGCCTGTGAAGGACCACAGGCAGCAGGATATTGGAATACTAGGAATGTGTGCCAAACATCTAGGGTGAAGTAGCTGGGGCATGAGTGGGCAAGCAGAGCAGGTTCAGATGGGCGGTGCCTGACCTGTGCTGCTCTGCTTCCATGCCCTCTACCCACCCTCTGCCTGCAGGCTCCACACCAGCAGGGGTTCCTGACTCTAGAGGAAACACGGCAAGACTCTAAAGAGGGTCTTGTGTTCAGTAGAGATCATGGGTTTGAAGGTGTGATTGGGAGACCTGAGCTTTTCTGCACAAGGGAAGGAAATACAAAGACACTGGGGAAGGTCTGGGAGAGGAGGGGTGGCCCAGGTTGGAAAGAGGAAATAAAGGAAGGCTGGTTGCTAAAGGATACGTGTAAGGAGTATGTCCTCTCCGGGCCCCAGGAGTCTTCCTGCAACGTACAGAAACCCTTTTGCTTCTAACGTCATGAAATCTTTAGGAAGACATTGGTTTCTCATCAATTTGTTGTGAAGTCAGAGCCATTTGTGTATTTTCTGCTTTTCCCACCAGAAACACAGCCTGTTGCATCCTCCGCACAGAGACCTCACCTGCCCAGGGACTCACAGGTGCCTCAGTTTCTCTCTCCCACCACCCAGTTCATTTCCTTGTAGCATTTCAGACAATCTGTACTTCCTCATGCGTGTCTCTTGGTTCTCTCCTCCACTAGAATGTAAGCTTGGTGAAGGCAGGGAACTTCGTTTCATTCGCTACTGTAGCCACAGTGTCTGGCACACTGCCAGGGCTTCACGTATTTCACACGTTTGTTATGTGATGGACTCACCCAAACTTGTACCTTTACTTGCCATTTACCACCATAAGACCTGCAGTAATGGGCATCTTTACACAAAAATCTTTGTCTACATTTCTGATAATTTCCTTGACTCAATTAATAGAAGAGGACCTATGGGACAGTCAGGCCTGGAACATTACACATTTGCCAAACTACCTTATAAGAATATTGTTCCAGTTCGCATTCTTGCCAGCAATGTGTTAGAACCTCTGTCTTATCACCACTGGAACTGAATATTTTCATGTTGAAATCTTTGCTAATCTTTTCCCACTGAAGCTTACAGGTCTTTTTTCTTATAAATATTTATCAAGATTTAGTATAATTATGGATATTCATTCTTGGTCATATTTTTAAAATAAAATTTACATTGTCACATTCTATGCTGGAAGTTTTCAATGTCCGTGTAGTCAAACCAATTGAGTCTTTCCTTTGTGATTTCTTTCATTGTTAAGAAAGTCTTCATCCAGAGACCCAATGAACATTCTGTTTTTAATTTTTGAGACTTTTAGTATTTTTCTTTGAGATACTTCCTTTATCAAACTTATTTTCACAAACCATATTTTAAGGGCTTCTTAATTATCTTCTTTATCAAGTTTGCAACCATCTTATATTAGTAGGTAATAGAAAACAAATAGAAACCAAACAAAAACCACAGGAAAAAAGAAAGACCATAAAACTAAAGTGTTTATATCTTATATATTTGTCTATTATTAAGCAAGTCTGACAATCACATTTAAACCCTCATCCCTTTTCTTTTTCTTCCTGAACTCTTGCTTTTCTCCAAAAGACTTTTTTTATTTTATCAATTTATCATTGATAAACAATCTTATGAAAGTTTCACATGAACAACATTGTGGTTTCAACATTCACCCATATTATCGAGTCCCGCCTCATGGCAATCACTGTTAATCAGTGTAGTAAGATGCTATAGAGTTACTACTTGTCTTCTCTGTGCTGTACTGCCTTCCCCATGACCTGCCTATATTGTGAGTGCTAATTATACTGCCCCTTAATCCCCTTCTCCCTCCCTCCCCTCTTATCCTCCCCAACCCCTCCCCTTTGGTAACCACTAGTCCCTTCTTGGAGTCTGTGAGTCTGCTGCTGTTTTGTTCCTTCAGTTTTGCTTTGTTGTTATGCTCCACAAATGAGTGAAATCATTTGGTACTTGTCTTTCTCCACCTGGCTTATTCCACTGAGCATAATACCCTCTAGCTCCATCCATTTTGTTGCAAATGGTAGGATTTGTTTTCTTTTTATGGCTGAATAATATTCCATTGTGTATATGTACCATATCTTTATCCATTCATCTATTGAACACTCATCCCTGTATTCACAACTGCATTTTTAACTGTATTCACAAACATAAATTAACATTATGGCCATGTTCTAAATGCAATGATGCTATCAAATCTGGTTTTCTTAGCACAATATTGTGATTGTTTCAATATTATTATTGGATAGCATTATTGTTGTTGGATGGTAAGGTTTGTACATGAACCTAATAGTAGTGACATCCCATAGGCAAAGATGAATGGCAGGAAATTTGATTTTAGCAATACAGGAAGCCAGTCATCCTCAGTGTCTGACTCTAGAGTGAATGGAAATAACATGCACTCCTGTAATTTCTTTCAAGTGCTAAAATATCAACTGAAGTCCCTAAACTAATCTCTTTGAAAAGCACTCTTCTCAAATTTCTTATTGCTAGCTTCAGGTCAAAATTAAAGTCACCAATGTTCTATAACTGATTGTAATAATTAATTAAATTTAATTTAACAATGTGCCTGCCTAGACATAGATTATGCAGTGACCTTGAAAGAACAAAGAATCTCAGAAAATTCAAATATGCCCTGTGCTGATTTCTTAGTTTTCTTCATTTATTGGCTTTTTTGGAGAATAGTCTTTCTCTTCTACTCCATTTTGGAAACAACTCTAGGGCTACAATGGGAGATGATTTTTAACATGCAGAAACTATGGGTTTACCTATTTAAGCCTTATAAAGGAGAATCTGAAAGAAATTCAGAATTGAGTGTAAAGTAGTGAGCCAGACACACCCCAAGAGAATTCCCAATTAGTCATAGTCTTGTATAATCTCCCCTTGAGTGGAACCTGGGAGTTGCTTTTAACCAGTAGAATATTGCAGAAGTGATGGGATGTCCCTCCAGTGATTATGTCATCTTAAGGCAAAGGTGAAAGATTTCGCTGATGCATTTAGTCCTAGTCTGTTGTCTTTGAAAGAATCAAAAGGGAGATTATACTAAGTGGAACTGACCTCATCAGATGAGTCCTTTAAAGGAAGGTCCAGGCCTTCCCTGGAGTTATAGATTCAAAGCAGCTGAGAGCTCTCCCTTCTTCTCTGGCTTTGAAGAAGTAAGCTGTCATAAATCCTACAGACACAAGGCAATGAATGTCATCAACAATCTGAAGGAGCTTGCAGGTGGACCCTTCCCTGTTTGAGCTGCCAGGTGAGAATACAGCCAGACATAATATATTCATGTCCATCTTCTGAGCATGAGCAGAGAGTCCAGCTAAACTATATCCAGACTTCTGATCTACAGAAACTATGAGATAATAAATGGGTATTATTTTAGCCTCTCAGTTTGTGGAATTTGTTATGACATAACAGAAAACTGGAACAAAGAGTGTCCTTGATGGCATCAGCTAGGGGTAGGGGAGAATTCCTTTTCTCAGACACCCCAAAATGTGCAATTCCTCTCAGTTTGCAGATTAACTTGAATGTTGCCCTTCTAATTTGGAATTATGTCCATGCCTAAAGAACTGGTTTGGTCTCTTCCTACTTCTTTCTTTGTAGACTTTTTATTAAGGGATGCTGATAAAAAATACCAAAGGGAATATTCTTGAAATAATGCCTTCTCTACTTGATAGTAGCATGTGTTTCCAAACATTTTGAGTTTCCCTATAATTCTACTACTCTCTTAATTTTGTCTGCTCTAATTTAAGTCATTTTACTTCCAAGCTCAAGCGGACGCCCCTTTTCCACTCGTCACTCGTCGCGGGTTTGATGACCGTGTCTCTTTCCTTTTGTTATTTGTATCTTTTTGCCTCTGCTGGGTGGGCCCCCTTCACCTCCGCGGGGCCAAGGTGCTCATTTCAGCTTGCATCCTTTCCATTCCCATTCCGGGTGCACTCCTGACCCTCCGCCTCTGTGTCCTCCTCAGGTCCCTCAGCATTTAGGACATTTCTGTCCCCTTTCCTCTTCAAGATTTACCTCCTCATGAGAATTTCCACTTTCTTTTTGACAGGTTTCGAATTTAGAAGTGTAGAGTTTAGGCATATTCCTTTGTGAGATTCATGTTTCATGCTTATGTTCCTTGAGAAGAAGTGAACAAATGGAGATGCACCTTGAGTGAGCATGAGGTTTTCATCATCACTGGATACAGATCACCTATAAACATCTTCCCTGAGCTCTAGAACTGTGGGATTATTCTTCAGAGGTTGTGGGTGAGCCCAGGCTGTTCACAGTGGATGTTCTACCCTTTGAGAGCTGGAAGCGTTGCAAGGCAAGTTGGTTATTCTTTGACCCAAAGGACGTCTTCTGTATTCCATGTGTTTGTATCCCTCAAAATTCACATGTTGAAATCCTACCCCACCAATGTGATGGTATTAGGAGGGAGGGCCTTTGGGAGATAATTAAGTTATAAGGGCAGAGACCTCTCAATGGGATTAGGACCTTTATAAAAGTAATCTCAGAGGGCAACCTTTCTCCTTCCACCATGTGAGGACACAGCAAAAAGACAACCATCTATGAACCAGGAAGTGAGCCCTAACCGGACGCCAAATCTTCTGACACTTTGATTTTAGACTTTCCAACCAAGAACTGTAGGAAATAAAGTTATATTTATAATCCACGTAGTCTGGGGTATTCTCTTATAGTAGTCTGAAAAGACTAAGGCACCTCCTTTGTGCTCTGAATGCTCTGGGGTTTATGGCTTCTCATCTATAATTACCTTCCCGTATATTGATCTCTGTGCCAAGGTCCCCCCAGTTTCCACATCTGTGCCTCCTTCTCTGAAGCCAGGATTCAGAATATATTATAAGGATGGCATGGGTGTTTCCTGCACCAGGACATAGCCCTGGCTTGGTGTCTTGCACATCTGTGTGGCAAGAAATACTCTCATTTGCACTGGTGAATTCATTTTATCTGGAGCTTCTTCCTTCACTAAAAATCTTGTATTCTTTCATGTAACAAACATGTATGGAGTAATTATGATATTCCAGGGAGTGTACAGAGGGCTGTAGAGGGTATAAAGTGTGAAATATACTGGGAAGGTGACACTGATGGCTGGTGGGCACACATCTGCTGTGGCATAAGGTTGGCACGGTTTGCTAAATCAGAATTTCTGGGTAGGGAACTTGGAGATCCAAAACCCTCCCATGTGATTCTTGCACACACTGGAGTTTAAGAACACGATTACCTGGTGCCAAAATAATGTCAGTGTTGGTAATGATGGTATGATCAAAATACAAAAAAAAATTCCCAATTTCTTTATGTCTTTAAGAAAATATAATTTTATAAGAGAAATCATATACTCCATAATGTTATTTTCGTTAACCAAAATTAGCATTCAGGTTAGCACTAGAATTCTTGTGCCTTTATGATTCTCTTGTAAGTCTAAAGCATCTAATACAGACTTCCAGAATTATACTTTGGATTAATGGAGAACCATTGACCCTGTGAAATCAAGTTCTGAAATTGACCTACAAGTAATGAATTTTTAATAAGGATATATTATTCACATCTGCAGTAATTATTTTGAACTAGTAATATTCTAGATTATGCAATCCTTCCAGATCTCAAATTGCAATTTAATAATGAATAATGTATAGTTATTTTTATTTTTCTGTGGTAACTGGGAATGAAGAACTGCCCTAAACATATTTAGATGCACGTATATAACATTCATTTGTCTGTTTTAATTTAATTGCATGTAATTAACACCCTAACCTGTAATACTTTCTGAATTATTAACTATTGTTTTGCATTGTGAGATTTTAAATGTTTCTAACATTTAACGTATGTTCTGTGTTTTCATATGATCTGTAAATGACACATTCTAAAATTGGAAACAAAATAGCCTATATATAAATATTCCATCCTACAATCTTCGCCTTTTTTGCATTATATAAAGATGTGTGCCTGTTTATAATAAACTTAAAAATTAACCATATTTATTTCTGGATTGATGATAAAGGGAAATATGGATCTGAAAGTGGTCAAAATGTCATTGACATTTGCTAAAAACTTGCTAAGTTTCAACATCGAAATTACCATAATGTAATATCCTCCAGTGAGTAAATGTCTCCCTTGGGAAAAAAAGAATCACTTTTAGAGACGCATTAACTCTTCCAGGTCACCAAGGTGCTATTTAATGAATTGCATCTAATTGTTTATTTTTTGAAGTTAAGAATCACTTTTAGGATTTTTAGGTTAATATCCTAGTCTCTCATTCTTCTTTGGATTTCATTTATGTCGTGAGAGAGAAATACTTGCAAGTAATGATCAATCTAAAAACAAATTAATTGTATCTATTAATAATTACATCTACTAATAATATGGAGTTTCAAAATTTCCCTGAAGCTCTAGTCAAGATCATTTGGTTATTATCTGAATTTCATTTTCTATGATATTCCTTTTATATGAAAATCTAACTTTGAGTCTGAAACAACCCTGAAAGTATTATCTTAGAAATTGAACATGTGATTTCACTTATCAGCTTCGGTGACTTCAGTTCCTTCCATCCATATAGGGGACTCTAGGTTGTAGTAATGGACCCTCTAATATTGGCCACCAGAGGGCTCCCATATTCCTCTCATCCAAGTATAAAAGTACAAAGTGCTGTAACATAAAGTTCACCATCAAATAAAAAGTATTATAGGAATTTATGATATAGTTATCTATAGCAGAAATAGATAACCCTCTGGGCTCTTACAAAAAATGCTTTTTATGGAAAAACTTGAAAAACTAAACACTTTGATTCAAACACAGTGATCAAATTGTCTGGTTGATTTTGGTTTTGTTTCTGGAGACCATGGTATGGACTTAGAATCCTTAGTGCTCGATGACTCTGTTTAGAAATTTAACCATATTGACATTGGTTAACTTGGGTATGAGTCCATTGGTATTTTTGAATGATGTAAAGCATAACTGATTCTAGTTATTGGAATACAGTTTTTGATCACATGGTACCTATGTAGATTATCCTGAAATAAAGCTCTGGGTATTTTTGCTAGTCCAGCTTTTGATATTATGCAGAACCTCATAGAACAAGATGGTGAGGTTTCTCTGGGTGGGGTTAGTGGTGAGAGGAATAATGTCAGAAGCTATGGCTATTCCCACTGTAGAGGAAGGAAAAGATTGTTTCCTTTGTGGAGCATAGTTCTTGTTGATTGGCGTTAGCTGAAAGACAGTCCCAGGGGTGGCAGCTTGCCAGGGAATTCTAAGGCTTTCTAGAAGCAGCAGAGGCAATTGTCATTTTTCACTTTCATTTTATTTATGGCCATTTGCCTGGCTTTGACAATCCAGGTGCTGTCCATAGAGTTTACGTTTGCAGGCACATTTCTGCCATGAGGTAGAGGGCAGGGTCTGCAGTTAATGGAAATGTTATAATTCACTGCAGGGCAAACTTCCAAAACAGCATCTTTACAAACTCTTTGAATTCAGGTGAAACATTTCAGATGAGTCATCAGGTTGATCTTTTCTGTGATGTTTTTAAACCACAAGTCACTTATCATCAGTAACTGAAAATGCCATTTAACAATTCTACCTTTTTCAATTACATTTTTTTCTAGACGACATTAGTTATTATGTCTGCACTTAAATGGGCATCAAAGACAATAGCGACATGGAAGGCCTGATTAACTCAATTATACACCCACACCTAGATGCTGTCTTTTTGACTGTAAGACTGAAATATTGTGCTACAGAAGAAAATAAAACAATCTGTTCCCCCTTTTATCCATTATGTTCTTCTGGTCTAAGAATTATTCCGATTTTTCTTTAGAGAAAGAGAATAAAAAAATAGAGCTAATTTTGAATTATCTTGTGCTTATTGAAATAGTTTTAAAGCAGTATTATGAATTCTGCTTTAATCTGTGTTTTTGAAATGATATTTCTCAGTGCAGTGTTCCTCCAAATCCTCTTCTATGTCAACCATTGCTTTCTCTCCATAAAACACTGGGGATTAAAAAACACTCTAATCCTTAGGCTTAGATGACCATGCCTAAATGAGATATGGATGTGAAATTATGAGAGTGTAAAACCTATGTTGGGAGTTCAGGTGGAGTTAGTTATACTCACAACCCCATGGTAACAAATCTAGTCCTGCTTACCCCCAGGAACCATGGGATTTAGATTTGACTCCACTTCTGCTTAAGGAAACCCATAGTATTGCAACTGGGAATTAACTGCATTTTTCAAACCATTGCTAATCTCTAATTCAATATATGCACAAACAAAAGAAATGATTGAAAAAAATTTTGATAGTGACTGGATATAACAATAGCCCACAAGCTAATTGCATTATGTTTTATGTTTCTCATGGAAGTCTTTGAGTTCAAAGTCCAGGAAAATTTTCTGGGTTACTCAAGTTTCATCCAGGAAGGTCTTTGCTAATTGTATACCATTTCTAAGTTCCTGTTATTTAGGAATGAAAATATCTGGATATATTTTAATATGTCCAAACTCATGTCCAGTGATTATTTCCCAGATTTCCTGAACAATTACTTCCAAAATTCAGTATGTTTAGATACTGCTCCAGTTGTACATATTTACCATTTAGAAAGAAAATTTCTGTCTGGACTATGTGAAATCATATTGGCATAAAATGAACTTAGACTCACAAGCTTCTCCTGACATTTATGTGCAAAGGTTTCTACAGACAATATTCCTGAGACCAAGGTGACATTAAGCCTTTTTGGTCACCAGGGAGACTCTTGGCTTCTCATTCATTCTGAGTGTGAGAAGAAAGGAACCACTTGTGGGTGTACCAACTTTGATTTGCTTCTTGTGACCATCAGTGCTTGATACTTGCGTTGCAGGCAAAAGACAGAAACACTGAATCCCCAGCAAGGCAATGAGGGAGAGACCCTGCATTGCCCAGCTCCTAACACTGACCTAAGTACCTATTCTTAAAACCATGAATGGGTCCTTGAAGCCAGCCTCTCTCAAGCTGTTGATGAGTATCATTCTTTCCCAAGGATTTTGGGATCTCTTTAACAAAAAATTAAAATAGAAATATTACCTTAAGATATTTGGCCGCACATGACGATCACCAGCTAATGTCTGTGGTTGGAACCAGGTGTCAGTTTTTTAATCCCCCAGGTGACTTTAATATGGAGCCAAGTCCAAGGATCACTGTCTTATAAAGCAACATTCCCAAATGATACCATAACCATACATCCCGACATGTGTAGTGGCTGAAGATCTCGGTCTGTAGACCCAGATGTGCCAGAAATCCAGCTTATTTTCTAATAGCCTAATGTAATTTTTATTATGAGTTGCACACTCCAACTTGTGTAATTCAGCCAGTGTGGTAGAGAGTTGACACTGGCCAATTTAGGATTCTTCCTTTCCCGAGGACTGCAGGTGAATTCTGCTGGGCTTAGGTGGTAATAACCTCTTTGTGGGTGGGACCTGAGAGGGCTCCACTTTAGGTTGCTACTTACCCACACCTTCCGGAAAGACAAGCCAGTGTGTCTGTCCCGCAATGAGTCGGCGGTCTCCCTGGGTCCCCACGGCACTGCTCTTCCACCCTGTGCTGTCCCACCCGGACGCCCTTTCCTTGTCTTATGCCCCATCAGGGAGTGAGGCCCTGAGCTGAGCAGCCTTGAGCCTTGGAGCACCATTCCATTTTCTCTTCTCCACACTTGGGGAAATGGCTACGAGTTTGCTGTTTTCTAGGAGATTTAGTGTGATGTTAAATGAAGACATTAAAAAAAGCAATCAGTGGTCTGCTGGAGCTTCTGGTCAGAAACACCAGTATCCCCTCTTCTTTAGGCAAAAGCCAGTGCATTCCTTTTTCGTTTATATGGAGTCATAACATTATTTCTGTTGTCTTGCAGCAACTTTTTTTATCAAGGGAGTGTTTGATTAAGAATTATTGTTAAAAAGTATATTAATGTAAATATTCAACTCCAAATTGTTTTGCTAGATAAATCTAATTTGTCTCTGTCTCAGGTAATTTTGTCATCTGTTTAAGCAGTGTGAATCACCTTTACAATTGTATCAACAGGTGCCACCTCCAGTGGAAAAAGGCAACGTGTCTTAATCCTATTAGTGCCGCCTCTCTTATCATTCAGAACCTTTCCTCAATTATTGATTTGGATTAATTACTTCATTCTAGTGAACATTTGAAGCCGACTCAAGGGGAGATGAACAACGGTTTGTTGCTCAGTACCATTCCTGACTGCATCTTCTCGGTTCATCTAATAATGTAGGGAACCTCCAGGTCTGCATAACCTTGGCCGTAAGAAAATATTCTGCCCTGCCAAGTCCAAGTCAAAGGCTGATAGCACTTCTGTTATTGTTACTGTGATGACAATATTCATTAATCATGTTGGTGTGTTGGATGCATACTTTATAAATCTTGTCTGGTTAAATTTGGCTCTCTCCATTTTACAGATGAGGGAACTGCTCACATCACTGGTCTGAGTTCACTCAGCTAGTTAACTGCAGTTAGGACTTGCCTTGTACTCTTTCCATTACACTGGGATGTATGAGTTGAAGGCAGTTCTTGATATTTGAAAGTGATTATTGTAAACATGCGTGCACACACACACACACACACACACACTAAACTATTTCTTTGCCTAGCAGGTATTAAACGTAGAAAAAAATTAATGGAAGGCCCTAAAAATAAATATGTTAAATTCATGTGGAATATCAAGAGAAGCCTGGAAATATTTTGAGAATCATCCCTTTGTAGGTAGTGTGATAGATACTACCGAGGCCTCCACACAACCATGTCTTGGTGCCCATGTCTGATCCAGGGTGCTGTGCTAAGGGGACCAGGGGCCCGCTCGGGGCTGCCCGACAGAGCTGTGTGCAGTGATGGAAATGGTCCTTACTTGCGCTGCCCAGTACGGCGGCCTCCCTCCCTCTGTGCCCTCCCTCATTTTCCTTCTTTTTTTCTTTGTTTCTCTCTTTCTATCTTTTAAATAAAGGGAATAAATAGAAGCCTTGGAGTGAGACAACTGAGAGCTTAATTCCTAGTAATAATCTGAGTAACTGAACTTTTCCTTCCTAAATGCAAACAGTAAATAATATCACCTACTTACATGGTTATTTTGGGGGTTAATGGGGTGACCCATGAAAGCATGTAGTGGAATTTATGTTATAAATCATCTGTTGATGATGATTTGAGTAAGAAACTGGCTGTACTAATGCTAATGGTGTGTCTGGTTAGAAAATGGGATGAAAATATCATGAGTGTCTCCTGTGCTAAGTCATACATTTCTTTATTGATGCAGTATTAGCTCCCACACTGTTCACAATGCCACATGTGTACACATGGGTTTATGGTATGGAGCATTTTATCACGTATGAGCATGTACATGTGCTTTTTGACCGCAGGGTTGAAATATTAGGCTTATTTTACTAGTGATTATTACATCAAAACCTAACGAAAGGGATTTGCTGCTGATCACATAGAACTTGCACTCAAATTCCCATCTCCTATTTCCATATATGTTTCTTTCTGCATTATCATATATTGCCTCTTACAAAATAATATGAAAGACTCTTAAGTCTCAATGAAAACTGTGAATGGAGGACTTCATTCAAACTTTTTGCTACAAAAAAAAAACAGTAATGTGATAGACTCAGTGGTTTAGTATGATCGAAAGTCCAGATGAAATGATTTTTCAGTAATGTCTTCTCTGTTTTAACAGACCATTAGCGGTGCTATTTGGAGGGTAGCAGTGATTCTGTTTAATCTTGTAATTAGACGTTTCAGCCCAAGCTCTTGACATGACAGCAGCAGTGGTTATGTGGGAGAGGAAATGCAGTGTTCTTAGGGAAGAAAAAGTAAGGAAGTAACCTGTGGCCAGGAAACATGCCAAGTCACGAACCCACCTCCGTCTTGAACCAGTGTCATAGCTCCATGGGGGGAGGTGGCAGCCAGTCAGGTTCATTAAGGATCATCATTCTGTTCAGGGTGTCCTGCTGTCTCCGTGGGGTGCCAGCAGGATGGGAGAGACGCCACAGGTCTGACTCACTGGAACCGAGGGATTTAGCAAATGGCAAGAAAGGAGAGCGAGTTTAAGCTGAGAAGGCAAGGGATTTGCTGAGATGCAAGAAGAGAGATACCAGAGGATGCTTGGGTCCGTCCCAGACCTGGGAGGACCGAGCGAGGGGTGCAGTGTTACAGGCTGGGTGCGCTGCCACTCAAACACGTTGGTGTGAAAGGCTTGAGGAGGAGGTGGAAACAAACAACAAATAGGATGAGAAAATGGTGAACTCACTCCTTTTAGGCTGTTATGGTATAATCCTTCTGGCTCTGACTCCTGTCTGAAAATGCCACATGAGAGAGAGGATTTGGACAGAAATACAGTAAGAAAGGGTTACCAAGTGAAGAGATGATTAAAAGTGCAGACAGAGAAAAATATTTACAAACTTTGGATGCACTCAAACGAACAGGACTTTGCTCACGTAGGAGCCGTGTTTGGTGACAGAGCAGGCGGCAGTATTGGAAAGTTACCCTCATTCATTAGTTCGCTTATTCATTCATCTCCAGGCATGGCTCTAGAAGCGGGAGGGATAGCAGCAGATCCAGCTGATGAGGATGCTCACGTCCAGCTTTCATTGTAATATGGGAAGCAGACAGTAAGCAAGAAAAGTAAAAAATAAAGTATGTTAGTTGGTGGTAAGTACTACAGAAAAACTAGGCGGGGAGAGAGAAAAGGGATTGTTGGGCTGAGGAGAGCTGTGGCTTGAAATGGGGTGTCCGGAAAAGGTGTGCCCGTGCAAAGGCCGCTGCCCTTGTATTTGAGGAAAGAATGGAGGCCCCCGCGGCTGGTGGAGGGCGTGGGGGAGAGGAGCAGGAGGTGAGGTCGCAGGGCCGTGGGGGTGTGGACAGGGGTTGCACTAGGGTCTCACGGGCCTGGGCGGACGATGCGTGCTCCACCACCCGTGGCGGCCTCTGCAAGGCCGCCTTCCCCCGAGAAATGCAGAAGAGCCTCCTACCCGTTCCCCTGACATATTGTCCATCCATGGTGAGCTCAAGCAAAATCATAATCAGACGTGCTGATTGCCTCTTCTCTAGACGAGGTGTTTTCCATCCAGAAAACTATGCTAAAAAAAAGAAAGAAAAAAGGCACTTCTACTGTTCCTTCCACTTTACCTCCATTGACTAATCCATGAGGGTATGATTTCTATGACTCCCGACACATATGTCAGAGGAATTTGAGTTCAGCTGTGAGATGCCACTAAAGTGCTCTAAAAAGCAAGGGGAGAGAAGGCTGTGTCAGAGCATGGTTCAGGAAGAATAACAGGGACACTGCTTTGGGGAAGCCAGAAAGCTCAAGGGCAGAGAGCCCAGTCAACCAGTTTGGGTTACTCCGAGAAAATGGGCTGAGGCTCCTAAGGGGGCATGGATGGAGGTTGGTTCAGGCAGCAGATACTTCCTGTTGACTGTGTCCCATCTAGATAGTTCTAAGTGCCAGGAACTGGTCAGGGTTCCTTGCACTCAGGATACTTAACATTTAATGAAAATAATGACAAGTCAGATTCGAAGAGCTTTAAACCCAGACACAGGAAGACTTTTTTGATCAAGGCAGACAAGTGGCAAAGATCAAGAGCAAAGAGCAGCAACAGTATAAAGTCTTAGGAAAATGAAGCAATGTTGTCAAAGCAAAAGAGAGCAGCAGTTGGTTATCCAGCTGCAGGCAAAATGGCGCTAGTGGCCAGACACCCCAGTACACATTCACTTCTCTTCCAGAGATTCCAATGGATCATGCAGGGTTTCCCTTTCCCCTTTGAATAAATTCACAATGCAAACTAAATGGAAATAATGCTGTTTTATGAGAATTCATTCTTTAGCCACCTTTCCTAGAGCATATCTGTTCTGTCCTAGCTCCTTTGTCTTCAAAATAAATATTTGGTCTGAGATCCAAGATTTCTTAGGAAATTGATTTACTTCCTCGAAGTGTTCCAGTAATCTGTGAAGGATCCTAGATTACCTGTTCATTAGAAGAGAACTCCAGGGCTGGGTGGCAGCCAAGGTAGCCTTCTCAGCCTTCCTATGATGTCCCGTCCTTGGCAAACCATCCCAGTCCTCTTTGTGAGAGCCCAACTCCCTGACTTTCTGGCCGACAAAGTCGGTTTAGAAGATGCCTGGCAGGTGCAGCTTGCCACCCACTATAATGGAAACTGGAAGTGTTTTTGCTAGCTGAATATCAAATTAGTGAGTTTTACTATCTAGGCAGCATATTTTGACAAAAATACTATGTACCTATCTTGACAGTGAACCTTCTGTTCTGGATTAATGCTAGTCCAGACTGCTTGTTTTTAATGTGAGAAGACCTCAGCCTTGTTATTAATGCAGGTGACTTCTGAAATGTCAAAAGCTACACACTTTGCTTAATCGCTTGTGGGGAGTGTGTTGTTTGTGTACAGGGTCGCTTATTTTCTTTCTCTTGAGCTTAAAATGGATGTGCACTGGGTCATTTTTAGAGTATCTGTGATGATAAAAAGAAAATAGACCATGTGCTCATGTGTCACTCCGTCATAGTAATCTTCAGTTTTGGGCCAGAACCAGTGTGCGTCACTTCCGGCGATTCAGGGCCAGCTTGTGGGAGGGATGGCCATTCCCCCCTGCCATGCGCAGTTGCTGTGTGGACCGTGATGACCTTCCCAAAAGCTTTGCTCAGTGCTCTTCAGACCAAGTCTGTTGTGGCAGAGGCGAACTGTGATGGCTGAGAATTACACGCAGTGGCCAAATGAGTTGTCACTCCCTGGTCTAATGTGGGCGAGAGGGAGAAGAAGGTGCCAGAACCACTTTTACTGCAGTTAAGTGTGATTAATCTATGCCTTTCTAATGAGGTTAAGGGAAAAAACAAACAAACCCCTACTATCATTTTTTTTGCCAGTTCTCCTCTCCTCTGTGAGTTAAGCAACCTGTTCTGCGGAAATTGCTCTCTGAATTAAAAGCATAGCCTGTTTTTCAAGAAAACAAAACAAAACAATACCACTGATGATATGCTTCAGCTCTTGTATAATCATCTCAGGTGCCTCCTAATGATTTACTTTATAAAGGAAATTATTAAGTTTCCTTATTGGTGAGAAACTGTACAACTCAGTGTTTCTTATTCACTCTTTTTGCTGTTATTTTTAAATCAAAACTTAAAATATAACACCAGAGCTTGATAACTGAAGTTAGGAATGTAAAAAACATTAAACCTTCTTGGGTTTGGGAAGGATATGGATGACCATTAGGCGACATGATATTTTTTAATATAGTTGTCTTCACTGATACGATTTTACATGTGTTTGTGCAATTACTTGATTACTATCTGTCTCTTCTACTAATGCATAAGGTACATGAAGACAAGAATCCCCAATATATGGATTCACCACTTCTTTCAGAGCACCCCACACAGCCCTTGGCTCAGAGTTGGCACTCTGCTTCATTGTCTATTAAGTTCGAAGATGAATGAATGAACCATTTACCTATAACTAGAGCTTTACACAGTTTCTTTTAAAAGTGTCTAAACTTTTTTGAACACCTCTATAGAGTGACAGAGAAAACCTTTTTCACAAGGATGCCCAATGTATTTTAACCAGCTTGAGTTGTTAGAAAGTTTTTTCTTTTATTAAAGTGAAATATGTTCATGGGCAGGCTTTACTAGTCAAAAAGAATGTCTTGATCATTTGGAGAGCAGAATGACAGATAGTGAGGGGCGATCTTTATGTAACTTACATCCTGATGGGTGTGCTTTTATTGTCTGGTATTTATTCCCTTTCATTTAAGCATTGTTCACAAAGCTTAATTAGTTATGAATTACAGTTGGCTAAAACTGTTTTAAGAAAGGATTTTGTTGGGGAAAATATATGAGAACTATGTAAAAGTCAGTTGGAGTCATCCTATCCACTATAGTTAAAATGACATTGGCTCCAACCTGCATTTTTCTAAGTTCCTTTGCCTGCTTCTTTCCTAGCCACCCAATTGCGTCCCTAGGCTACTCTGTAATAATGGTACCTAGTTTAATGTCCAGAAAAAATCTGGTCTCTTTTCTTCTCTTCCACCATTCCAGATGTAGTGCAAGTTCTGTTTCTTTCAGTGTTACCTATTCTGAGGACTATGTTTCAATCCTCAAAATGCAGTGGTATTTTCCTTATATTATTTCTATCTGATCTTTATTTATTATGATAGGTGATATGTTTGCACATGGAAATAGTCTCATTGTGTAACAGTAAAACATTACAGATAAAGCTAAAGACCTCTTCAAGCAGTAATACCTCATTCTATTCTCCATCCCAGAAATAAACTAATATCAATTTCATGTTTAGTCGTCCAGTTATGTATATATGCATGTGTGTATATAATTGTTTTGTTTATGGATTTTTTGTTACATATATATACGGCATATACATATATACACATATATATGTGTATATACCATACACACACACACACACACACAC
The DNA here is from genome assembly GCA_032199065.1 of Smutsia gigantea. Taxonomy (NCBI): domain Eukaryota; kingdom Metazoa; phylum Chordata; class Mammalia; order Pholidota; family Manidae; genus Smutsia; species Smutsia gigantea. The sequence goes on from JAVSCE010017079.1 coordinate 24,989, forward strand.
ACCTGTAAGCAATGGATGCCAACTCTTTTTTTTTAATATAATTTATTTTATTATCATTAATTTACAATTACATGTGCAATATTACGATTATTAAACTAGCCCTTCATCAGGTCCCCCCCACCAACCCCATTACAGTCACTGTCCATCAGCGTAGTGAGATGCTATAGAATCACTACTTGTCTTCTCTGAGTTGTACTGCCCTCCCCGTGCCCCCCCAACATTACATCTGCTAATCGTAATGCCCCTTTTTCCCTCTTATCCCTCCCTTCCCGCCCATTTTCCCCAGTCCCTTTCCCTTTGGTAACTATTAGTCCGTTCTTGGGTTCTGTGAGTCTGCTGCTGTTTTGTTCCTTCAGTTTTTTTCTTTGTTCTTATACTCCACATATGAGTGAAATCATTTGATACTTGTCTTTTTCGGCTTGGCTTATTTCACTGAGCATAATACCCTCTAGCTCCATCCATGTTGTTGCAAATGGTAGGATTTGTTTTCTTCTTATGGCTGAATAATATTCCATTGTGTATATGTACCACCTCTTCTTTATCCATTCATCTACTGATGGACACTTAGGTTGCTTCCATTTCTTGGCTATTGTAAATAGTGCTGCAATAAACATAGGGGTGCATCTGTCCTTTTCAAATTGGGCTGCTGCATTCTTAGGGTAAATTCCTAGGAGTGGAATTCCTGGGTCAAATGGTATTTCTATTTTGAGTTTTTTGAGGAACCTCCATACTGCTTTCCACAATGGTTGAACTAATTTGCAGTCCCACCAGCAGTGTAGGAGGGTTCCCTTTTCTCCACATCCTCGCCAACATTTGTTGTTGTTTGTGTTTTGGATGTTGGCCATCCTCACTGGTGTGAGGTGATATCTCATTGTGGTTTTAATCTGCATTTCTCTGATGATGAGCGATGTGGAGCATCTTTTCATGTGCCTGTTGGCCATCTGAATTTCTTCTTTGGAGAAGTGTCTATTCATGTCCTCTGCCCATTTCTTAGTTGGATTATTTGCTTTCTGTTTGTTAAGGTGCATGAGTTCTTTATATATTTTGGATGTCAACCCTTTATCAGATACGTTTTTTATGAATATATTCTCCCATACTGTAGGATGTCTTTTTGTTCTACTGATGGTGTCCTTTGCTGTACAGAAGCTTTGCAGCTTGATATAGTCCCACTTGTTCATTTTTGCTTTTGTTTCCCTTGCCCGGGGAGATATGTTCATGAAGAAGTTGCTCATGTTTATGTCCAAGAGATTTTTGCCTATGTTTTTTTCTAAGAGTTTTATGGTTTCATGACTTACATTCAGGTCTTTGATCCACCTTGAGTTTACCTTTGTGTATGGGGCTAGACAGTAGTCCAGTTTCATTCTCTTACATGTAGCTGTCCAGTTTTTCCAACACCAGCTGCTGAAGAGGCTGTCATCTCCCCATTGTATATCCAAGGCACTTTTATCAAATATTAATTGACTGTATATGTTTGGGTTAATGTTTGGATTTTCTATTCTGTTCCACTGGTCTGTGGGTCTGTTTTTGTGCCAATACCAAATTGTCTTGATTACTGTGGCTTTGTAGTAGAGCTTGAAGTCAGGGAGTGTAATTCCCCCTGTTTTATTCCTCCTTCTCAGGATTGATTTGGCTATTCGGGGTCTTTTGTGGTTCCATATGAATTTTAGAATTATTTGTTTGAGTTCATTGAAGAAAGCTGTTGGTAGTTTGATAGGGATTGCATTGAATCTGTAGATTGCTTTAGGTAGTATAGCCATTTTGACAATATTTATTCTTCCTAGCCAAGAGCATGGGATGCATTTCCATTTGTTAGTGTCCTCTTTAATTTCTCTTAGGAGTGTCTTGTAGTTTTCAGAGTACAGGTCTTTCACTTCCTTCGTTAGGTTTATTCCTAGGTATTTTATTCTTTTTGATGCAATTGTGAATGGAATTGTTTTTCTGATTTCTCTTTCTGTTAGTTCATCATTAGTGTATAGGAAAGCAACAGATTTCCCTGTGTTAATTTTGTATCCTGCAACTTTGCTGAATTCAGATATTAGTTCTAGTAGTTTTGGAATGGAGTCTTTAGGGTTTTTTATGTACAATATCATGTCATCTGCAAATAGTGACAATTTGACTTCTTCTTTACCAATCTGGATGCCTTGTATGTCTTTGTTTTGTCTGATTGCCGTGGCTAGGACCCTCCAGTACTATGTTGAATAACAGTGGAGAGAGTGGGCATCCCTGTCTTGTTCCCGATCTTAGATGAAAGGCTTTCAGCTTCTCGCTGTTAAGTATGATGTTAGCTGTGGGTTTGTCATATACGGCCTTTATGATGTTGAGATACTTGCCCTCTATACCCATTTTGTT